>JABUQX010083807.1:12500-20000 GCA_015478945.1 Trachelipus rathkii | reverse complement strand
AGGCTCATCTTCAATCTTATAATTGAGAGAGTAGCCAGTGAGAGGAACTGTGTCTGTCTTGTTTCTCTCCCAAGTGGCCTTGGTAATAAAAAATATAAAAAAAACAAATATATATATATATATATATATATATATATATATATATATATATATATAAAAATAAATATATATATATATATGTTATATATATATATATATAAACTACCTTTTTTAACGTGCTTTATCCCATATGCAGGGTGTAAATACGGACCACCGGAAATCGGAACTGGATGCCCTACAAAGATGTTTAACGTGTTCGCAGTCGAGTTTAATTCTTGCCCCCAGGTAGATAAAACTCCAACTGCTACGCGGAGATTTGAACCACCGTCCTCTCGTACCAGTTGAGTTTCTATCCTACTCCACGAGGCGTTCTATATAAATATATATATGTATATATATATATCTATTTAAAAGGCTAGTATATATATATATATATATATATATATATATATATATATATATATATATAATATATATATATATATATATAGTATATATATATATATATATATATATATATATGGTATATATAGATATATATATGTTCTTCCTATCCCCAGAATGGGGTGAAGTTTAGCATATACCTCCTCGGAACAATGTAGTAGAAGAAACATGACGCAAAGCCTAAGACATGCATTACTGTCCCCTTCCTTTATGTACTCCAAAAAGAGAGAACTCCGTCCAGTCAAAAATCCACCCTAAAAGGGAACATCTTGACATATACGGACCCTCACTACGGCATTTCGTCAATGCAGGGTTCATTTCCCTGGGCAAGGCCCACAACCATACCCTCTCACCAAACCCCTCCATTCTCTGCCAAACTCACAACATTTCTCCTCCAGGCATTCACATTACTAACTCAATCTATTCACTTTTTCTTTGGTTTCCCACCTGGTCGATTCCCAACATGCTCAACAACCATTATACGTTCGCTTAATCAACCAACTATCATCCATTCCTTTCCATATGACTAAGCTAAACCATCTCAATGAACTCTAGTTTATTCTCTCATTAACTTCTTCTTCTCCATACCACACAACGGACCACCCAACATTTATAAATGGGCGACATTTATAAAAAAGAAAAATTTTATTAGAATTTTTCTTAATGGAATTCAACAAAATCTTAATTCTAACTTAATCTTTAACTCTAACTTAACTTAACCTAACCCAACTTTAACTTAAACTAACCTAATCTTACCTAAATTGTCAACTTGATCTCAATTTAAATCAAATTTAACTTTACTCGGAGAAGGAAAAGTAACCTAATCTAGCCTAAGCTAACCCAACCCAACCCAACCTATCCTTTTCCTGTCAACTATTGCCATTTAATCCTTTCTTCTTCCCTAATGAGTTCATTCCTCACAACTCTTCTCTTTTGTGGTTCTCCATCTGTTTCTTAAAATTGGGCTGATGATCGCCTATTTGTTATATCACTGTAAAAGACTTCTCTATAAGTCTATAATGATATAAAATATTTCTGTACGAAATTCAGCATATTATTGAACGAAGTGTGTAAGTTTCTCACCTTATCGAGATCAAGATAAAAACAATAAACAAATAAAACAAGAGTATAGAGCACAAAGCAATACAGCACATTTTCATTTGTTATCCGTTCGATTTATGATATAGAGAGAGAAGTATATATAGTAGTATATATATATATACATATATATATATATATATATATATATATATATATATATGTATATATATATATATATATATATATATATATATATATATGTATATATATATATATATGTTATAGGTGAACGGGATAACAAATGAAAGACACCTATCTAATTTTTTTTGTTTACAATGGGACATGAAATTTTTTATTTATTTCTTAATTGTTAGTAAAAGTTATGTCATAAAGAAATGCAATTAGGTGGAAATATTTTTAATCGTTATAGAGGGTAAACTTTGAAAGGTGGAAAACATCTAAAGAAGACAGAAAATTTACCAAATAATATAGATAGAGATATTATGAGAGTAATACAACATAAGATATTTTATTCTGGAGCGTTCAGCCTACTAGATCCTAAATAACTTCAGTATATATATTTAAATATATACATGCTTCTGATTTTCGCTTTGGTTATGTGTTCGCACCCAGAGCGATACGGACTATGAACAGTGCTAAGTTGATTAAGGGGGCAAGGTCTAAATTGTAATGAATTTATGATTTGATGCAATGTTAAAGCAATTTTCATGAACAATTGAATTCTGTTATATATGACAGTGCTATTAATATTTACTTATATAAAACAAGATAAACATTGAAAACAGTACATGTTGGATTAGTAACATTTCCTACCTCTCCCAAATGAAGAGGGGTGGGGGGCATAGGGAAATACAACTAGTTGAAAGTGGGCGGTATACACACAAAAAAAAGGTTAAGAACCCTGACTAAATTGATGTTGACTGCCTCAACATTTTCAATTATGCTTACCAACAAAAGCCGTAAGATCTGCTTTTGCCTCGATATGCAAAATTGGAGAAGGAGTGCACTGTTCATTAGAACAGCATCATCCAGTGTAGATGCTGCTTTCCATGGCCAGTCAACGCCTTCATTGTATCCGGCTTTCGTTCTTGCAAGGACGCGTACTTTGTAAGTTTTCCCTGGATGAAGCTTTTCCAATGTGTATTTGTATTCGTCAGGTTTAACCTAAAACAAGTCATATTAACATTATGTTTCTCAAACAAATTTACATATTTAATTAAGAATATATATATATATATATATATGTATATATATATATATATATATATATATATATATATATATATATATATATATATATATGTATATAAGTATATATATATATATATATATATGTATCAATTCACTCCATTCTCAAGATAGGGGTGAGGTAAGTGCAGCATACACTGAAACAAAATAGAAATACACATATGGGCCCAGCAAGCTCCCAAGTCCTGTCCTAACTTTATGAGAGACCTGCCGCAGTCGAAGGCACATGAAGTCACAGATCAGCATACTCCTAGTAGGTCTGTCAATGTAGGCCCATCCCTTGACCAGGCCGTCCATAACCATACCCTCACAAAACCCCTCCATGCACCTTTATGCTTACTTCTCGCCTATGCCAAACTCACAGGCCATTCCTTCAAACATTACTTTACTGACTCAATCCACTTTTTCTTCTGATCTCCCAGCTGGTCGATTCCCCAGCACACTAACTACTATATATCCGCTTAACTAACGGACTCTTATCTTCCATCTTTTCTGCATGACCAAACCATCCCGGCTAGTAATTTCGTTTATTCATGTCATTCTTCACACCACAACTCCCAAATATCTATTCCTCATTTATCAATTTTCTCACACCTAAGCATGCCCCGTGGATTGTCCATCTGAACACATTGTACCTTGGTCTATACATCTTATTCCGTACCATAGTTTCACTACCATACATTAACACAGGTAACAACCCATCATGCAAAACCCCAGCGGCATTGCTTTTAGTCCCCTTACATCCACCAAGGATTTAATTAAAAATCTCAATCCACTCACCTGCTCATTCACAATTTACTAAACTTTTACATCATCTTCAAGTTCCCTCTTTCATCAATCCAAATATATTTCTTTGCAATATTTAACCCAGATACTGCTTCACTCAAGCTCACTGATCCACAATGATGATTTCCAACCCTGGACTTTCCTCACTCACTATCTTTATAGATATATATATATGATATACATATATATGATATATATATATATATATATATATATGCATAGTGGTAGAGAAGAGAGAGAGAGAAAGAGAGTATATATATATAGTTATATATATATATATATATATATATATATATATATATATATATATATATATATATATATATATATTACCTCATTTAAATTGTAGTAGTCTTTCTTCTTACGCTGCCATTGTATTTTGTAGCCATCAACCTTGCCTCTCGCCTTTTCTGTAGATAATGGAGACCACGTCACTAGAACAGAACTTGGCGACAATTTTTGAAGTGAAAATTCGGGAGCTGCTATTGGCACTGCAATAAAAATAATAATAAGAGATAATAATAAATTTATTATTATTATTATTATTATTATTATTATTATTATTATTATTAAACATCAGTTTTATTAACCTGCTTCTCCTGTAGTAAAGTTGAAAACTTCTGATGGGTCTGACGCGTAATTCGAATATGCTCTGACGTAGAAAGAATAGTTTGTGTTTGGCTTCAAAAACTCAAAAACGTGTGAGCTATTGTGAGAAACAGCTTGAGATTCGAAGGGATTTGGTCCTGCAAAGGAAAAGAGTGAGTTAGTGAGTAATTGAATAAGTGAGTAAGGAAGAGGGGAAATAAGTGGGTGAGTGAGAGAATACAATAAACGTGTAAGAATATTTTTCCAGAAAAATCAATGGAAATCGTTTTAAAATTTTTTTCCTTAAGGGCGTTTTTTGATAGTTACTCGAATGTTCCTTCAACTAAGCATGACACCCTCGAAATTTAAAAATAGATTCCCATGAGTTTAGATTAAAATAATGATAAATAGGAAACTTTTTCAATTTATTTTTATCATTTAAGAAAAACTCGTTCTTATTATTATTATTATTATTATTATATTATATTATTATTATTATTATTATTATTATTATTATTATTATTATTATTATTATAGAAACACTGACAACTACATGTCTTATTTCTACATACAGCTGAAATCAAAGTTAAGAACCCTCTTCTGTTGGGAACAATATTACAATTAAAGTTCCTCGTCCTTCAAAATAAGTGACAGCGGAAGTTCTGAACAAAACAAGCAAATTTCAACCAAATCAATATTCAACACCATCAATTGCTTACCATGCTCTGTTAGATGAATAGAATAGCCCTCAATTTTAGTTCCTGGTGTATTCTCAGGGCTCCAAGAAAGCCAAACGGACGTCGAACCCAATAAGACAGCTCGAAGTTGTTTTGGAGGTTGAGGATGATCTTCAGACGAATTGACGAGAAGATAAGACCAAGAGGTTCTATAGGATTGGAAACTCAACATAATTAATGTTTCTAAATGATAAAATATTGGACAATGTACATTACTAGTTACCGAAATAAAAAAGATAAGACCAAGAGGTTCTATAGGATTGGAAACTCAACATAATTAATGTTTCTAAAAGATAAAATATTGTACAATGTACATTACTAGTTACCGAAATAAAATAGCTGTCTAATAAATACAATTTAGGATCACATATTGAACAGTGTGACATAAATATGATAATAAGAACGCCAAATTTATCTTGGTAAATTAATAAATATGTTTGTGAACATAATATTTAGTGCGCCAAATATCTATGTACATTAATCAAATTCTTTGTGTAAGTCAATAAACTTATCATTTTTATCTGAATTTGACTTTAAAAAGAATTGAAATCACTTTATCAACACGTGTCATTTCACTTCTCTGGAAGAAATTGAACATTTACAAAACGATCATAAATCCATTAACAAAAACCGAGAATCACGTACGCATATCCGGCTTCATTGGTGATGAGGCATTGATAAATGGCAGAATCACTTGTACCGCTGTTCAGGAACATGAGCTCGTTGTTATCCCGAAGCTGGATACGAGTGTCGAGCTTCATTGGAACACCATTTTTGTACCATATGACACGAGGGGCTGGAAAATAGGGCGAGGAGGCTCCGGAGGGTAGCAGCCCCAAGGAAGGGTCATCGTATGAGCAATTGAGACGCACAGTTTTAGCCATTAAAGTTGTCATATTTTGAGATCCACGTTTCACCCGGGGCTGAACTATCACCACCAGTTTTATTTCCTATATATATATATATATATATATATATATATATATATATATATATATATTATATATATTATAATATATATATATATATATATATATATAATTTTATATTTAATATATATATACTATATATATTATATATATATTATATATATATATATATATATATAATATATATATATCATCCACCTTTCTTTCTCCAAGACTGGGGGTAAGGTGCGTGACATGCATCGGAAAACAGAAAAGTAGTAGAAGAATATGAACATCAAGTCGGAAAGAAAGCCCAGCCTTACCGCCCCTTGATTGTACCTGGTTTAATTAGAACTCGTTCGCAATTCAGAAAAATCCATTCCTTAGAGCT
This sequence comes from Trachelipus rathkii, assembly GCA_015478945.1. Classification (NCBI taxonomy): domain Eukaryota; kingdom Metazoa; phylum Arthropoda; class Malacostraca; order Isopoda; family Trachelipodidae; genus Trachelipus; species Trachelipus rathkii. The sequence goes on along the minus strand of JABUQX010083807.1, from coordinate 13,797 downwards.
TCACGGGGGGACCGCGACGGACCCTTCACTTATGGGCATCTCGATCAAATGGGATTTCAGGTGGCCACAAACCATACCCCTCACAAACCCCGACATTTCACTCCTATTATGCATTTCTTCTCGCCTCTCTCGCCTCTTGCCAAACTCACATTTCTTCTCCTTCCAAGCATCCAATCTTACTGACTTCTCAAATCCACTTTTTCACGCTCTCCCAGCCGGTCGATTCCCAGCACACTCACAATATACATCCGCTTAACCACCGACTATCATCCATCCTTTTCACTTGACCAAACACTCTCAACGTACTTTCATTACTCTCTCTCATTTATCCCTTCCTTCAACACCACAACAACTCTCTAATACTTCCATTCTTCACTTTATCAATTTTTCTCACACCTAATACCCCCCTAAGATTGTCCATTTCTAAACAACATTGTACTTTAGATCACAGCTATACCTCTTATTCCACACCATATCCCACATAATACACATTAACACGGGTTAACAACTAACAACTAACCTCATTGTTAAGACCCTAGACCACTCAAGACTTAGTCCCTATACATCCACCAACGATTAATTTCACACCTGTCACCTTCCTGCCATTCACAACTTTATTGCTACACTGCATCATCCGCTCCTTTTCACCCAACATTTATCCTAAATTATTTAAACTCAGACACTTGGTTCCTGGTTGCTCACCATTCAAAATAACTTCCACACCGAGGACTGTCCTTCACTCACAACCATAACCTTACCTTTTTCTACACGTTTACTTTCAAACCCTCCATTTAGACCCTGCCAAATCTCTACCAATCTTTTTTTCAAAACTCACAGGGATTTCCCACACAAAACCAAAGTCATCGCATATAATAGGTAGGCACCCTCCACTCTTCCATTCTCCATCATTCTAACACCATCCTCTGCCAACCACCCCCACCTCAAATTCTTTCATTAACCCATCATATACGAATTAATAACCAAGGAGCATAACACATCCCTGCCTCACTTCGCTATAAATATTAAGATTATTCATTTTTTCAAAACCATTTATTCTACACACGCTTCACTATCGTCATACATACTTTTTTGATTTCCAATTCAGAAGCACCACCAACACCATATTCCACTAACACCTGCCATAGAGATTCCCCTATTAATCCTATCATACGACCGTTGCAAATCCATTAAACCTAAATCCAATTTATTCTTCTCCCTCATTTTTTTCTCAATAATTTTGTTTCAATGCCTAATTGGATCAAAATACCTCTACCACTTATAAATGCACCTTGTGCTC
>JABUQX010083807.1:0-10000 GCA_015478945.1 Trachelipus rathkii | reverse complement strand
AACCCCCTTCCAAACACTCTACAATTCACCCAATATTATTTTTTTGACTACCCTATGCTATGAATCAAATACCCATACCTCATTTTTAATTTACAATTAATAAATACCCAATATTATTTTTTGACTACCCTATGCTATGAATCAAATTACCCAAGACCACATTTTTTAATTACAATTTTAATAAATACACTAATATTATTTTTTGACCTACCTTATGCCTTTATTGAATCAAAATACCCAAACCTTCATTTTTAAATTTTAACAATGTGTAATAAATACCCCAATATTATTTTTTTGACTACCCTATGCTATGAATCAAAATACGCCCAACCTCATTTTAATTTACAATTAATAAATACCCAATATAATTTTTTGACTACCCTATGGCTAATGAATCAAATAGAAATAAACCTCATTTTTAATTTACAATTAATAAATACCCAATATTATTTTTTGACTACCCTATGCTATGAATCAAATAAATAAACCTCATTTTTAATTTACAATTAATAAATACCCAATATTATTTTTTGACTACCCTATGCTATGAATCAAATACCCAAACCTCATTTTTAATTTACAATTAATAAATACCCAATATTATTTTTTGACTACCCTATGCTATGAATCAAATACCCAAACCTCATTTTTAATTTACAATTAATAAATACCCAATATTATTTTTTGACTACCCTATGCTATGAATCAAATAAATAAACCTCATTTTTAATTTACAATTAATAAATACCCAATATTATTTTTTGACTACCCTATGCTATGAATCAAATACCTAAACCTCATTTTTAATTTACAATTAATAAATACCCAATTTTATTTTTTGACTACCCTATGCTATGAATCAAATACCCAAACCTCATTTTTAATTTACAATTAATAAATACCGTACCTTTTCTCTTCCAGCTTATACTGGGCAACGGAAGTCCGGTAGCTAAACATTCAAATGTGGCCCACCATGTTTGTACAACTTTCATTGTATGATTGGAGGTAGGGTAGAGGAAGGAGGGCGGAATGTAGCCAGAGGTAGCAGTAGACGTTGAGGAGGAGGAAGAAGGCGTTTCTTGAGTAGTTGGTGGTTTCGTTACTACCACCGTTACGCCTTCTGAAATTCTAGTTTTGTTCAATACTTCGTTTAAAGCGATACATCTGTAATATAATATATATATAATATATTATATATATATATATATATTTATAATATATATATATTATAAAATATTATATATTTCCTTTACGGAATATATATATATATATATATATATATATATATATTTAATATATATAGAGTTATATATATATAATATATATATATATATATATATATATTATATATATATATATATATATACTATATATATATATATATTATATAATATATATATACTATATTACTATATATAAATTACATATATAATATATATATATATATATATTATATATTATATATATATATATATATATATATTTATATAATATAAAATATATATATATTATATATATTATATAATATATATATATATATATATATATAAATATATAATATATATTATAAATATTATATATATATACTAAATATTTTTTTTTGTGTATATATTTTTTATAGAGAGAGATATATATATATATATATATATATATATATGATAATATATAACTATATTTTAAGAATAAATATATATCTTTTAGGTTTTATTGGGATTTACAAGCAGGAGCGTTATGATAGTGAGTTAAATAGGGAAGCTTATGGCAGGTATTTATTATGAATATATGGTGTTGGTGGTAGGCTTTTTTAATGGAATGGAATCAAAAGTATGTATTGACGATAGTGAAGCTGTGTAATAATAAATGGTGTCAATGGTGATTGGTTTTTTTTTTACGATGAGGCAGGGATGTGTTATGTGTTTATGTCTCCTTGGTTTATTCAATTTTGATATATGGATGGGGTTATTAGAGAATTAGAAAGGTGGGGATGGCAGGAAAATGGTTCGTTAGAATGATGGAGAATGGGAGATGAGTGGAGGGTTTTGCCATACCTACTTATATGGCGATCGAAATGCAATTTGGTTCTGTACCATGTGGCGAATCTGAAAGAGAGCAGTTCTGAGTAAGATATGCCCTAGAGAGAATTTTGGCCAGGGTAATGTAAAAAGGAGGCGGTTTTGAAAGTAAACTAGATAAAGAGTGTAAGGTTCATCAGGTTCGTGTGGACCACCTACCTAGTACATATGAGGACCAAGTCCTCAGTTATGTGAAATTTATGTTAGATGGTGGCAGCTGGAGCAAGTGTCCGAGTTTAAATATTTATTGAGGTATGTGTTGGATGAGAAGGGAACGGAATGATGCATGAGTATGTTAGTAGGAAAGCTTCGTGGGAATGGCACAGCCTGAAGAGTTTGCTGTGTGCAATATAAATCGTTGCTGTGAATGTAAAGGGGACTAATAGTCATTGGTGCCAGGTTTAGAGTCTACATGCAGGGTATGCTTGTTACCTGTCTGTTATTGTATTGGATATTTAGTGAGAACTATTGGTCTGGAATTAAGAAATATAGAATCAAAAGGTTCAATGTGTTCATGAAATGGACCATAATCTTAGGGGCTCATAGCTAGTGCGTGTGAAAAGGAATTAATAAAATGAGTCAGAACCCATGTAAACGATATTAGGGAGGAGTTTGTGTAGTGTGTTTGAAGAAAGGCCCTGGTAAATGTATTGAGCGGAGAATAAAATGAATAAGTATGTTTTGAAATGGTTTGGTTCACGTGCGGAAAGGAATGATTAATGATAGTCGGTTTTGGTCTGTTAAGCGGGATATGTAATAGTGGAGAGTGTGTTGGAACCGACAGGCTTGGGCAGACCGTAAGGAGAAGAGGATAAGTGGAATTTTAGTCTAGGTGAACGAATGTACCTATAGGAGAGAAAAATGTTTGGAGTTTTTTGGCAAAAAAGAAGCTGAACGAGGATAAAGTTGATGCATGAATAGTGAGAGAATGGCAATTGAGGTTTTGTATGGAGGCATAGTGTTGTGGTTCCCGGGCCAAGGGTAATGAACCCTTACATTTGAACGATTTACATTAAGTTTAAGGGAATCCGTCGCGGTGGATCCCATGGAAAGCTTTAGGGTGTATTTTCTGTCTGTACTGCACGAGCTTTATTCACTAATTAATTAGTGAGAATACAAGGGGGGCCGGTAAGGTCTGGGCTTTTCTTTGAAGTTGACATTTGTCAAACTCTCCTACTGCTTTTCCTTTTCCGATGCTTGTAAGCGCTCTCCTTAACTCCCAATTTGGGGGGGACGATTAAAAATTAAGGTTAGGTGAAGAAAGATAAGGAAAGAATATATATATATATTAATATTAATTATATATATAATATATTATATATATATATCACTACCTATATATAATCAATATATATTAATATAATAATACTATTATATATAATATACTATATATTATATTATTACTATATATATCATATATATATTATATATATATAATTATATATATATATATATAATATATATATATATTAATAATATATATATATGTAATTTAATTAACCTTAAACTTTTGACATCTCATTATCCCTTTTAAATGTGTAGTTCTTTCATTTTCATCAGTCCAAGTAAGTTAAAATGTATCCGGAGTCCCCAGGGTCACACTTTTTTTGTACTTCTCGGCCTACCCGGCCAATGCCTAATTCAAGCTGGTCGAGTCCTAACCAAATATTTCACTTTAAAAAGCTAAATCTACTGCCAGCAATTTTGCTTGATATATTAATAGCAAATTGCTAATTCATTGGTTAAATCGTTTTCGTAGAGGTTTATTCCTCTTTTTAATAGATATTGAATGAAACACTTTAAAAAACTTTTTAATACCTGTTTATATTTTACAAATATAAAATTTTTAATTTTTGTGTGGTTTTACTTACATCCACTTATTAATAAAACTGGGGAGATGTTTTTATTTCGCTCTGAAAATGCTATTATATTGTTTTTGCTAATATGGTCAGGGGTTTTTGGCATAAACTGATTTTTTGTTTAATTATAAATAAGGATTGAATAGAAACAACAAAAAATATAATTATACCAATGGTATTTGTTTTTATCGATCAAATCTTTTTTAAATTGTTCGTGAATATATACGAATTATTCTCTATACTAAACATAGGTTTTTTTATTCGATACTATTGATATTTTCCCCTTTAGTATCTCGATCGTAAAATATATTATCCAGATTATGACTCCGATGACAAGCTTATTGTAGTTAAAATTATAAGCCAATGGTGAAAGCCAAGGAACACCGAAATAAAACTACTCCTGCTTCCCCTATCTTTAGAATTAGCACGCGATTAAAGCAACACAAAAAATGAAATTATTTAAAATGAATGAAGACTCAAAAAGAATAAAGAAAAAAAAGACTTTAATTGCTCAAAAAAGAAAAAGTTTTAGGGCAAAAACCTTCTTCAGCTTTAAGAACTTTTGAATAACCTCGATAGTCCAATTTCCAAGTGACTACACCTAAAATATATGATAAAACCAAAGATATGTGACATGGAGTCTAAGGAAAAAAAAAAACATTTTTTGATCTGGAAAATGAGGCAGCTGAGATATACAGTCCCTTTCTCAAAGTGGAGGATTACTGGCTTTCCAAAGTACTATAATGATAAAGATGCTTGTCCCTAATTACAAATACCAACCATAAATAAAAGTTATATATTGGTAACCTCTTCTTTTTCTTAGCACGTCTTTAAAATCCAAGTTCTTTGCTCGAGTCAAGCTGAATAAATCTATTTCAATAACAGCTGAACCGGATTATGGTGTTTGGGAACTTCGAGTCAAGGAGTATATCAAAATATATTCTCTTTTTTGAGGAATATTATAACAGGGTCATACGTGGTTATGTGTAATGAACTTCGCTCAAAGAAGATAGCTGTTTTTACTATACAAACTAGTATTCAATGTAGAACATCAGCATTACTTCCGTCGATCTTAATGATTAAAGATTGTATTACTAAGGGTTCTTAATGACTTTGAATTATACTTTACAAAAATAAATTTCAATCTTAGGCTGTTCGTGGATCAATTGCTTCTTGGAACAATGCGCATAATGCTATTAGGACCAGCTTGGCTCTAAATCCTTACCGTGCTCTTTACATACCGGTAACGTTACAGTTACTTTTAAAGGATGCAATATTTAATCAACAAATAATGTGGTAAACTAATATATAATTGGAATGGCCAGAAGTGTCAACCCGCACTTGATATTAGTATAGATCATTTCCTCAGCTGCCAATTAAATAATTAATTTAAATGAATAATTCAAAGTCCATAATTTTAATTGTGTATTCCAGAACACAGGTAATATGTTAGATCACGAGCTCATGGAAACAAGCCGATTAGTATTTAAACCCCATGCTACAAAAGAATTTAATAACGAAAATACAAACAATTATGGATAAGGAACAATAATGGCCTTTGGCAGTTCTTCGGAAATTAAATTTTAATGTTATACTGTGAGAAAGAAGAATTAAAAGTGTCGCACATCTCTGCGGTGATATTTCTAAACAGATGAGGGCTAACGGTGATTGTAATATTAAGTTGTCAGGAAATATTAAACCTTTTGAAAAAGAATGTGAGGGCAAAAAAAAATTAACCAGATCAGCAAAACATAGTTTGATAATGGATTCTCAAATATTCATCCAACCACAACAGTTTTTAATAGAAACATACTATATTTAAAAGGCAGAAGATGAAGGAGAATATAGTGGTCAGGGAACTTGTATGGTAGGATGGCATAAAGGGTAGTCCACATTGTCGCACCATCGAAGATATTCAGCTTCATATTTTTAGAAAATAAAAACCGCCTGGCATGGTACTGTTTAGCCCTTTTGGAGCCCACGTTTATTTATTTTTAAAAAATAAATTAGATACCTTCCACACTGAATTAACCCTAACCTAACCTAAAACAGAACATATGTAACAACTTGAATCGAGACACCGATATGAACTTTAGATGAAAACAAGTTCAAAGCTTTTTCACTATAATTACTTGTTAAAACTTTTTAAATTTAGACCTTCATATATTAAAATATATTCTGATCTATGTAGAGGATGAATTCCTAAATAGGACATTTCTTGGTTTTAAAACAATGGGAATTATATTACCTGAATACGTAAACAAAGTTTCGTTGTTTGGTGCAAAAAAAAAATTTCAAGATTGGGGTCTTGCTCGGATATAATAAATAAACTTTATTTTATTTTAATGTATTATTAATTAAGTATACTGGCCCATATTAGTAATTAATATCTCTTAAAAAAGATAATGGAATTTGACGAAGAAATCAATCAGAATCTTAGAGAATTGATCACGTTGATAATGGGCGGCCTTCCCCTCAACCTAAGCTACCAATCGGAACCATTTCTTAGTTGCCTTCCTACGAACACGCTGGCAGTGATACTGGGACTTTACTAGTATGGAATATTAATAGGGATTTAAAATGATGTTATAGGGTATATACTATATATATATAACTCAAAAAAGTGACTTAACAAAAATATTTACCAAGAATACTACCTATATGTTTACCCGCTGGTCTGAACTTTCTACATTTCTTGTAATTTTGGTATTTAAAACTCCTGACCGAGAAATTCCGGGGTAATCCTGAAATATAATAATCAATAATAATATAATAATAATAATAATAATAATAATAATAATAATAATAAATTTACTCTTTAATTATTAAATAATAATTAAAACTTCAAATAATAATTTTAAATGAATAATCTAATAATAATAATAATAATAATAATAATAAATTAATAATAATAAAGCCTGAGGGGTGAAAGCCTTTATTCAGAAATAAAAGTTACATTTATTATATATTTGTGATTATTATATAATATTTATTTGTAGGGTGAATACAAAAACCTTAATGGTTACCGTTATACAAATTTTCTGAAAGAGGGCTACCAATTGCGATCCATTATACCTCAATGTTGTGCTGTTTTTTGAGCCCCAATTCGGGAATAATGTAAATATGATTAAAATTTTAAGTAATTGGGTTTAAGGTTTGAGCTTAATGTTCCCAAAACCAAATTTAATACAATTAGAATACATACTTTAGCTTCAAACAATGGTTTGATGCACAAATTCAGAAATATATAAATATTTCCAGTAATTAATATTTATAAATAAATAAGTTTAACAAATGAAAAAAATAATAGGCTCAATTTTTCTACTAATTCGCTAATAACAATAATACAAAAATAATTAATAATAATTTTAAATAAATAATATAATAATAATAAATCAACTAATAATAATTAATAATAAATAATTAATAGTAAGAATTAACAGTAATCCAATTACGAGACTACTACTACATACTACTACTTACTACTCATACTACTAATTAATTCTAATCAATAATGTGAAGTTTTATTTTGCGATTGTGTTGGTTTTTTTTTTTAACAGAAGAGAAAAGACCCAAATGAGGGAAAGGCGTATGTTGGAGGATGTCAATTCTAGTATTCACACACAAAAAAATTGCAAGGAACCTACAATAAAATTTGTGATGTCTTATATTGAACAAGTAACGAACAATGGGGAGACTGAATAACAGGAAGCTAACGGTTCCAAAACAAAATTAATCTTTTTTTTAATAGAGTTTGTGTATGTTTTGATCCCTCAATTTAAGACGAAGAAAAATTTAAATAGTCCGGAGGATGTTAGTTAACATAATGAAGTCGCAAATACAAGAGAGATGAAACATATTTCAAAAGGAAAAGAAATTAGAGCTAAAGTAGAACAATCTTTTCCCTCAACCTACCTTTACCCTACCTTCTAACTAACCTAACCTATTTATATATTTTACATTACATTCGAAATTACCCTCAGAACATTAAAAATAAATTATGGAAACTGAAAAAAAAAAAATGTATAAAGTGATATTTCAATAATTTCTTCGTTTTCTGAAAGTTGTGACCTCTTGTCTTTTGAAGAGGCGGATTATTGTCGTTACAGTGCTCAGTGGTCTTTTTCACATGGGAATTCCCCATGTGTTTAAATGGCATTCATAAACCTGCTTGTGGTTTTTATTTTCATTTTATGATTCTCCGAATTTTTTTTATTAGTTTGGTCTCCCCATAAATTTGAGTATACCATGAAAACAAATATTAACATAATTAGATTCAAAAGCACTTTATTTTTGTAAAAGAATATAGACCACAAGACATTATTTTACTATAATAAATAAAAAGCAAATAGCTCACGTGCGACTCAGAAGATTCTTTTCTAATTTATTATTAACTTCCTTTTTTCTTTTCGTTGCAATGACATCCCAAAGCACATTTATAGGAAAAAATTTTTAATAAGAGAAATATTTTTGGGGTTGTGGAAAGCTACTCTTATTTTAGTGCTTGTATGTTTTAAATTGGCTGGGTACAGAAAGGGCTAACCATTGGCATTGGGAGTGCAGGGAAATGAATGAATTCAGCTCACACCTAACACATCCACAAAATGGCCCAATTGGAGGGGTTTACCTTATTTTAGCAGTCTTAACGCTCCTCTCTTCCATCTCCCTGTGATAAATACCAAAGAATTTTTAACTTAATATTAAAAGGCAAGTAGGATCTAGAAAATAAATACAATAAATTCACCATCATGCATAATTCTTAATTTAAGTATACACAATCCATCTAATCCTAAAGAAACCTCTAACCGTTATATATTATACATATTATTTATATTCTTATTATTTTAATCAACAGTTATTTATTTATTTGAACAAATGCATTTTCTATTTTATTTATACCAATCTATTATTATTTCATATCTTAATATTTATTTCTAATATGTTGCTACATTTGAATACGCCTAAATAAATACTACTATGACTATATACTCACCCATGATATAACTACTAATATACCCTTATACTAACTTTATTATATATATATTATAATATATTTATGTATATATCCGTGTTTCACCTGTCCCTTTGCCTCCCCCCACATAAACCTAGGTATAGTTGTAGTTAGGGTGTGACCATCAAATCAATGAACCTGGAAATCAAGTGCATACATTTTGAATTCAGTATAATAACTCTCTAGGCCCCTCTAACGAAACATGGATATAAAAGTCGTTATATAGCTCATTAAGTAGTAGGGACCCCTGCTAAACCCCACGTCATACCCTATCCTAGAATATATAATTTCAATATATTGATATATTTGAAGAGTTAGTTGCATTCTTTGATACATATAGGCCGTATATCTTATATCATATGTATTATAATACACTATATGGTTTATCATATAAAAACTGTGATTATCTATTAAGCTATTAATATCATATGAAATAATATATAAATATATGTATAATACTATCTACATATTAAATACCGTCAGTTATATATTATATTCCTCCTAGTCCATGTGGAGTTGTGTCGACTAACCAGTATGGGATTTCACGATAAAACTAAGAAGCTGCAAAAAACTCTGTCCTCAATAGATAAGAACCGGGAGAAGAGTTGCAACCTTCCTTCACAAACTAAGACAGCTTAAAATTAAAGAATTTAGAAGAAATTAACAATAACCATTCACACTACGGTTGCCACCCTTCCTCACCTCGGGCTTGCGATAGTTGTGACATCTTTTTGAATAGAAAAAAGGGAGAAGGATGAACTTTAAGGATCCGCAACTTATTTCTAAGGTGTCGGCGTGTGGTTGCAGAAGCTGTAGTTCCATACCAGAGTCACAAACATCTCTTTAAAGTGCTCCTAATCATTACATCACACCCTTAATTAACACTTGGGATGGCTTTACCAGTGTAACTCTCTACCGCACACGCGTATAGAGCGATTGTGGATGCGTTCCACATTTCTTCACCTATTTAGTCTCGGCGACATCATAACATCTACAATTTCCGAGGCGTAACTGAAATACGCATTATCCGCCCCAAATGTATTTAAAATGAGCCACAT
>JABUQX010083806.1:0-31539 GCA_015478945.1 Trachelipus rathkii | reverse complement strand
TATATATAAACAAATCGTAGATTAATTTCCTTTGGAGTTTAAAAAATAGGTATCATTCATTGATTTTAAGATGAAAAGAGAGACTTATCCCTTGTAATTTAAGATGTGAGATATCCTTATTTGATAAGAGATGAGAAGATATCAGCTTGAATTAAGATGGGATATCCTTTGTTAAGAAAGAGAGCTTGTGATTTGAAACATAGCTGCCAAGGTCATCTCCCTGCTTGTAATACATAGAAGAAAATTGTTTTATTTTTGAAACCTTGTTTTAAAAATTAAAAATGCCATAATAAATATATCTATTATTAATAGAATTATAATAAAAAGAGATATATATATTATATAAAATACTATTATATATTTATAATATTACATTTTTGTCGTGTAAAATTAATTTTAATCTATTTTCGTGGTCCAGAACTATTTGGGTCTTCGGGTGTGCGGAAAAGCCCCAATTTTCACCACCCCTAAAAAGGTGACATAATATTCTAATTTTCAGCCAATTTTGATGGGAAAAAAAAAAAGTCAAACTGTGTACAGGAAAAATATCACCTAAAAACGTTCGGTTTTCGAAGGTTTTTCTGTGTATTAATTTCATTCTGTAAATCAATGTTCAATGCCAAAAATATTTGTCTAAGGGAAAACATATACTATTTCAGAACTTTTAAACCATTTTTTTCGAAAAATGCCTTTCAAAACTTTGAAATTATACATAGGAAATTATTGGGTCACATTTGCTACTAAAAAAAATTACGACAGAGGAAATGAGAAAATTTAAATTCGATCCTTCTAAAATAAAAAAAAAAACAATATAACAACAAACTCCTTTCTCATAGGGTCCTCTCCCCATAGCTCTACCCTTAACAAAAAAGCCATGGAAAGTAAATTCAATCCTTGGTTGCCCAAACTTACTTTACACCTCTTCCAAAGGCAATAAAAAAAACGCTATAGAGCTTCTTTTCTTAAATATGGGAGGCCTTTTATAAATATTTCAGCAGCCTTAAGAGCAATGATCTACCACATAAAAATTATAAAAATATATATTTCCTAATACCGGCTAGGCTTAACACCTTAACTTATGTCATAGGAAAGTGCTTTCATAGAATAACCATTGGAATAGACGAATTAATTATATTAATGATACTCAAACATCTTATTAAGAAACCTTTAATGCTTGAAGGCTTCCAAAAAACATAAGCTTAAGAGGTAAGATTGAAAAAAGAAGTTTCGATTTTGAAGCGTGCTTTAAGTACTCACATTCTTAAAATCTTTTTTTTTTGGGTCCACAGATTCAAGCCAATAGTCATTTATGTATCTAGTTAAAATCTTTTATTTGAGTTACCTAAAAATGAGGAACCTTGCACTTTTTACTTATTAATTAAAATTTTATTTTCCCACTATCTGTCGACCTAAGAAAGTTTATCAAAGATCATTTTGAATCCAATTAATATTATCCATTCATTATCCACTCCATTTATTAAAGCCCACATGGTATTCATCTGCAAACTTATAAAAACCTTACATTTAAAACCCCTTGATCTAAATAATTAATTATATAATCTATTAATATAATAATTATATATATTAATATTTATATATATATACTATATATAGTATATAATATATATAGTATATAAATATGATATAAAATATATATAGTATATTAAGGGATGCACCGGAGAGTGAATTTTGGCCGGAGGCCGAAGAGCCGGAGGCCGGAGAAGTAAAAAATTATTTAATTTCCGCCGGAGGCCGGGAGTTCTCCGGCCGGAGAGGAATTGAAAATTTTCAATTGTATACTTTACCTTATATATATATATATTATAGATATATATATATATAGATATATATATATATATTATATATTATATATATATATAAATAATTAGAGCTACCATAGTCATTTATATAATAATCTTACTGATATATTATAGGATATATATTATATAGTATATTAATATATAATATTTGAAGGATTGACCAAAAACATTGCGATCAGTATGCATGCACATCTCGTTTCCCCGTTGGAACCGGGATTATTCCTAAGGGAGTAACTTAACCGTAGAGGAAGTGTACTTAAACTCCGGAAGGACGGGTGAGAGCGGCGAGAACCCTGGAGGGTGTTTGTTGGAACCTAGCTGGTGCACTGACCAAAAAAACGGCAATCTAAAACTGGCAGAAGAGAATAAACATACTATCAAGAGGGAACTAGTACCCCAAAAAGAGAGCCAAAACAGGAGGCAATAAGGAGAAAGAGAGGCTATCCAGGACAGCAAGGAATTCCTATTTGCAAAACCATCCAGAGCGTGTGACCAAAATCAGCTGAAGGAAGAAAAACATAAAAAAACCATAAAAACATTGAAAAACGATAAAAAAGAAAAATTATATCTGAAATGCAAGCTCAGAGTGAAAGAGAAAACTAAAGGGCCGAAAAAGGGAAAAGCAGGGATATCACAGGACAAAAAGGGCAGGATGGATTTGGGGCGCACCAGTGGTCCTTAGTTCGATCTACGGTACAGCAGCTCAACTAACCTCTAACGAAACGTGTACCAACCTACCAAGACAGACATGGCACAACGAAGCTGAGCAAAGTGCCGACACTGGGAAAATAACCGACGATAAAAGAGCAAAGGATGTGGAAAGGAGGAGAGTAAACCCCTGAGACAAAAAACACTCAAGTAAAATTGCAAGAGATGAGAACTGAAAGAGTTTAAAAGGGGTGGGAATGTGGTGATATGATGCGGTCTTTTTAGGTGTGGGACAAGTCGTGCCAGTGCAGTGGTGTAATGGTTAAGACAGAATGGAGTGGAGTCTGAAGGGAGATAACATACAAATATATAGTCGAGTCAACGGAAGCACAAAAAGAAAAGAAGGTTACTATGGATATCACAAATGATATTTCCACTCTCATCATACGGGTGGAATGTCTAAGTGACGTGGATTCGAGAGAAGACATATAGAGAAAATTATTTTGAGCCCCAAAACAATATATGAAAAACGCCATGGGAGGACAAATATAGAAAATAGACCTCGAAATGAAAGATATGATTCTTTCTAAACAGAGAAAAAGGAAATGGAGTATGTTATAAACTTCCGTGAAAAAACACTCTTGCAATGTACGTTAGCTTCGATAGGAAAGTAGAAATTTTTCAGAAAAGGAGTTCAATTTATGCAAGTGATACGATAAACATCGTGGTCACAGCTTTTCGGGGCTACTTTGTGGCTTATTGAAAATATAAAATATCAGATTGTGGAGAATAGAGGTCTCAATTCGTCTGCTAGTTATCGAAATAGTGTAAAGGTGCAGGTGTGTACACATGGATTGTCTGTACTATACCAAAGGGGATCTCCTCGTGCTTATAGATAGAGGGAAGTGTGTGAAGTGGAATAAAAAACATCGTTTCTCAATCGCCGCTCTAGAGACCGGTGTCGATTCTCTCTCCTCTCTTATGTTGCTATAGTGTGTAATAAAAATAGTATTGTAATTCAAATAAAAAAGAAATCACCAGAATAATTTGAAGGAAAAGTACAAGAGCTGGGAGTGTGAAAATCTATTAACCATAGAGGAAAAAACCCATATAGAGGTCAGGAGATATTAAGACAAACCATCAAATAACACACAACATTTAATATTAATTGCAACAACACAACAAATAAAAAAAATAACATACTAATAAAAAGCGTATAAACTTTTTCTATGAGAGAGACGGAAGCGATACTCATAGACAAGTAGGTAAAATGAGAAACAGTATATTGTGTCATGTTCCTTTACAGAAGAATTACCCAGGGATGTTAACGGTGCTCAAAAATAACAATGAGATAAAGAAGTTAAAATACGAGAAATGATGCATGATAATAGTTATTAAAAAAATTAAATGAATATGATACGGGGCAGGTGGAAGGTAGGACAACCACTCAATACTCGAGTCAAAACATGAAAAACTGTAATTAAAAAAATGATACTATGATAAATCAGAAAAATCCCAATAGAATAAAAACGATTCAATTAAAAGGTGAGTATACAACAGCAAAAGATAGACACAAAGGCGGGCCAATTGAAACGGATGTGGGAAACAAAGGAAGGTCAGCCCCGTATAATGCGCAAGGACAGAACAATAAAAATTAAGGCAAATAGAACCAAATCGAATGATGAAGACAACATATATACACCCCATATTTTAAAACATACTATATTATGCTCAAGCCACGTATGCGACGAAGGGAAAGCGAAGAAAGGAAGAACGAATTTAACGCTTCAAGGGCTTGTAACAGATCCGTATTGTGGATGCAAAACTTGGTAAAAAAGAAAAATCTCCCAAGCGGAAAATAAAAAAGCAACAGATTTATATTGAAGTTCTGCGATTATTAGATAACAGGCACGACCAAGAATAATATAAATATTTATTCAATGCAATAATTAAAAGTTCAGCCACACACAGAGAAGTAATTAATAGATCTTCTATATATGTCAGACTAGCCTAAGAGGGTTATTAATGGCTAGAACTGCTCAACCTATAATAGTTAAAATATTTAAAAAATAATTACAAAAGACTTTAAAGATCTATAAAAAAAATATATCATTTTAATAGAAAATGTTTAAAATGCATGACTGTAAAAAAAATAATACGCAACCTCAGAAAAAAACGAAATTATAAATTGAACAGAAATATAAGACAGTAAAATTACAAGGCGCCAAGTTATTAGAAAACTATATACAATGTGATTTAACTTGTGCTCAATTTTCTACTTAGAGACTAAATCCACAGGCATATTAAAGATAATAAACCTCAAAGCGGCCCAATATGTATAACATGATAAAAATAATAAAATGCTACTCCCTATTTTTGCCACAATAGACTATCATAGAAGGCCAGATGAACTCACAAAAAAACTTCTGCATTATCAAAAAGCTCTGTAGGCTCTCCTAAGGAAATCATCACTAAATAAAATCAGTAATAATAAATAAGAACTATATAAATATAAACAAAAAGACCTAAAAATTTATAAAGTAACCCCAAAGCAAAAGGGATGGAACTAATGAACACAAAATTACACATTGAATGTTCAACTGAAGTATTCAAACAATATATCCAAAATTATTGCTCCAATAGAAATTCAACAAGGATTTTTAAGTATCTCTTATTTTATCTTTATTATCGACATATACTAACTCTCCTAATATTTATATAGAATTTATATTTTTCTAAATATATAAGATGATATCAATTATTAAAAATGAGGAAAATATGAAAAAATTAGAAAAATAAAATACAATATATTATAGCAAGGACTACTCTGTTCCATATTTTTACAAATTTATTGTACCATACACTATACAACAATATACAAGAACCAAAAAAAATATCCGGTTCACAGTGTCAAAAGCATTTAGTCTTTAAATATTCTAGATATATTGATATAATACTCAATTAGAAGTCATCAAATATACACCAAAAAAACCATTATACACTCTTATCTAGATCTAAAAGTAGTTTCAGTTGTAATAAATAAATACTTATAAAACCAACTAAACAGTTTTAAAAAGATTTTAGAACAACACTCAGAAATAGGCCTAGGGTTAAAAATATACTTAATCGAACTTTAAAAAAAAGGTTTACAAATTATATTTTCGCGTGACGTCAATATTTCTCAAAAAAAAATCCAAAAAAACCAAAAAATCAAATTGAGTTTTTTTCTACGAGACTCCAAATAAAATGCCCAACCCTGCGCAAAAAGAGAATATGAGTACTAAAAACTAGGAAATTCATAGAGAAGGGAGGATACTGTGTAGAATACGTGTCCTGTGTCACTGGAGCTTTCTCAAACGAAGAGTTATTCAACTAAAGATGACATTTAAAAACGTGATTGTAGTTTTTAATGTGATAGTAAAGTACTTTAATGTAATTTCAATTAATTCATATTTCTGAGATTCAATTTAAAGTTATCAAATTTTAATTGAGGATTCGAATGTTACATTAAATTT
This sequence comes from Trachelipus rathkii, assembly GCA_015478945.1. Classification (NCBI taxonomy): domain Eukaryota; kingdom Metazoa; phylum Arthropoda; class Malacostraca; order Isopoda; family Trachelipodidae; genus Trachelipus; species Trachelipus rathkii. The sequence goes on along the minus strand of JABUQX010083806.1, from coordinate 25,556 downwards.
CTTAAAATAAATCAGTTTAGTCGTTGCAACAAGTGAATTATAAATAACTTTATGTAGCACTGTTTTTTGTGGCACATGAACTGGTTGCAAAAGTAAAAATGGTACACAAGTTGAAAGAATTGGGCCATTCCTGATTTATTAGAATACGTATTTAGCGGTTTATAACAGATTGATAAAATAAACCTCAAACCCTTACAAACAATACTTAATAAAATTTAGAATACGTATTTAGCGGTTTATAACAGATTGATAAAATAAACCTCAAACCCTTACAAACAATACTTAATAAAATTTAGAATACGTATTTAGCGGTTTATAACAGATTGATAAAATAAACCTCAAACCCTTACAAACAATACTTAATAAAATTTAGAATACGTATTTAGCGGTTTATAACAGATTGATAAAATAAACCTCAAACCCTTACAAACAATACTTAATAAAATTTAGAATACGTATTTAGCGGTTTATAACAGATTGATAAAATAAACCTCAAACCCTTACAAACAATACTTAATAAAATTTAGAATACGTATTTAGCGGTTTATAACAGATTGATAAAATCAACGTCAAACCCTTACAAACACTACTTTCTAAGAAACCTCGGTTACTGTTTTTAAACGAAGCTCAGATGTTCGAGCGTCCCAACCTCAAACCCTTACAGTTTCCTTGTAGTTATCTCTGTCCTCAAACTTCATCCAAAGGCTTGTATTGTACAAATGTGTATAGCGACATTGCCTGTTCACGTGTTATTAATTTGGGGAAAGCCCACGCCCGGTCTGTAATTTCTGTTCTTTTCGAACCTACCTGTGGTTGGGTGTAAGATCAGTAATATTTTTTTGATAAATAATAAAATAATTATTTCTTATAAAAATGTGTATATAAATTAAAAAGATGTCAAAGTTAGTTAATGTTGTACTTACAGAACTTTTGACGTTTTGAAAAATTCAAATTGCTGTGCAGAAATAGAAGATCATCTACATTTTCTTCTTTTAAAGTTATACTTCTCTGAGTTAGTGTAGTTCCCATGGTAACACTGGATGCAGGGATGTTTAAATATTTCTTAGCCAGTTTAGCAAGCAGTGGAAACGTCGATTCGTGAGTTTTCCAAAACTGAAGAACATTAATTTGGCCATTAATTTGGTAATTCATATACAGCTCAATTTCTTTACAAGAAACCGAACTTGAAGGGTGATCATCATGATCTGTAATGTCTTCCCATTCGTGAAAATCTGAAATTTTCTTTCTTTTCGGGGCCGAATAGGCATTTTCAGTTTCACCACTCACTTCTGCATTTCTTGCACAGTTACAATTAATTTCATCATGAATACTTTTGAACACTTTTTCACGTTCAATGTCCTTTAGCATCCTTAGCTGACGAAACTTAGGACATAAAAATAGAGAAATTTTATGAATAGGATACACAAGATACTCATCCTCAAGAAACTTTTTTGCACGTTCTTTTAACATTTTAAGATTTATTGAGTCTTCTTCAGAAACTTCCAAATGCTCACAAAGCTTCAAGCGGTAGAGCAATACTAAATGAATAGTTGGAGACTTTTCATTCTCCAGTGCGTCACTAGCAACTTTAAATGGCTCCAGAAAGTATATACTAAATCTTTAAGACTCTCTTTTGAAATGTTCTCAAAGAATTCCATATTTTCTTCTTTCATCAAACCTTTTATGCTATAATATTGATCAAGAATACACTTAAGCAAAGAAAGCTTTGAATTCCATCTTGCTTCTGTTTCGTGGGAAAGAGTAGTATGATTTAATTTAGTTTCTAATCCACTTTCTTTCAAGTATATGAAAAGAGATTTCGATTGAAGTATAAGTCTTTGAATTTCTGGGACATTCTCCTCTAAATAATCTTCGTCGAATGTTTGGCAAAGAATATTATTTATAATGTGAGATACGCAATTATGTCTAGTATAGCTCTGCAATGCTTCTACGATGTTCGGTTCTTCATCTGTAACGAAAGTTATCTTTTGAACCAATTCATCTTCAAGGCCCAACTTTGAAAATCTTTTTAGTATTCCATTTTTTATGTATTCACCACTTTTTCGTTCCTCATAAAAATGGGAAGTAAACAAAACTTTATTGACCAGTGTCCAATCTTTATCAATATAATGAACAGTCATTGAAATATACAAAATCTTTTTATAAAAATCTGTCCACATATTTACCGTTACTGAGCAGCATGAATTGCTCATATATTCTTTGATCTCTGAGCAAATGCCATTACGAACACTATTTGCAGTTGCAGTCACAAAATTTGAAATATCCGATAAATGAAAAATCTCACTTAAGTCAATATTACCAAACGATGCGCCAAATGAAATAAATTCTTGTGCTAAATTTAAGAATCCCGCCTCCATGAAAGTTTCAACTGATATTATGCCTTCAGCACAGAAAATGACATATGCACGTTGCACATCTATTTTGGTCTTCTTTGTCAACTGTACTTTTGGTTTGATAATTGAAGCCAATTTTGGTTTGGAAATTGAAGTCGATTTTGGTTTCGAAGTTGAAGCCACATTCGGTTGGGAAATTGGAGTTTCCTTTGTTTTGGAAAGTGGTGCTACTTCCGGTTTGGAAATTGGAGATATTTTCCGTTTGGAAATTGAAGTTAGTTTCTCTCTTGAGACTGAATCTTTTTTTAATTGCGATAATCTTTTAAAACATATGTGATTGAATAGTTTGGATTTACCTCCGTTACCATGAGTGTAGGTCAGATATCTTTTGCACAATTTGCACTTAGCATATCCCACCTCTTCTTTATGTTCATTGTCAACAACTATAGCAAAACAATCCCACACTTTGTATTTTTTATTTGGAAGCTGTAAAACATATTTTCCTGATTTTATTTTTTTATCAATAGATTTATCCTTATCCATAGGATGCTGCATATTTAGTTCAATTATAATTTCATAAAATTGTTTAATAATAACACAGGATAAAAATCCTATCCACAAATAGCAATCAAGACAAATATTTGAACAAGGTTCTGTCAATAATTGTACAAGGATAGTCACACTGTCACTAATTACTTTAATTTGAAACAGTTAATTTGACAGAATGCTATGGCCTGTGCAAGACTCGAGAGTTCCAAGAATTCTTGTATAAGCATAATATAGTATGAAGGAGGCAGTGATACCTCCAGAGAAGGGTAATAAAAAAAAATAATAATATACTCAACAACATACTTGACTTAGTGTTGCATGCAATGTTCCACACGGCATACACGCACACTGGCGCGGGGTGTGTGACAGGTCGGTGAAGGACAATATATAATATTGGTATTGCTCCCGACCGAGAACAACACAAAAGAGTTAGTTGTCCCATCCGTGGTTCCCTGAGGGGCAAGGAACACTAAACTAACCACTTAGTAGTATTAAATATCACAGAGAGTAGCCTCCTCACACCAACTACATCATTCATATTATTATATGTATTCAATCATACAAAAAAAGTCAGCCGCTGCTGCGATTTAGTTCGTATCTACTGATGACTCATAAAAACTCACAAAGAATAGAAAGGAAATATGAAAATTCTCAGACACCTATTTATTACCTTTAATATTTTACGTGATGGAGAAGTATTTTGCCCGATCAAAGACAATTAGTAGGACACTAGTTAATTGACACATTGTAAATACATTAGCCATAAAAAGGCCACAGTTATGTTTTATATCATTGATTGAGATATCTACGTGTCTGCGAGACGAGAAATCAGTCAGGAGAGAATCAAAATAATATTGACGTCAAAACCTGGAAAGAGATATTCGACCTACGAGCACTGGGACACGCTCCAATCTGTAATAAGAACGCTCACTCTAACAAAACTTATACACACAAAGGAAATTCTTACAAACGTGTGGTTGTGACGGTACTACATTCAGGGAGAGGATGAAAGCGGTTATATCGTTGTGAAATTTTATTTAAATAAAAGTTATATAATGCGTTGGATAGCAATAACTTACTAAGCATAATATAACACTATGCTTACTTGTGTTATTCGTTGAGAGTGTAATAAGATCATGCACATTATTAATATTCATGTTCTTACCCGGAAGAGCTTCTTTTAACCATTGTTATGCAAACTTATGGAGTAATATAAAAATACAGAGGATGAATCTGCGTTATATGAAACAGAGAAAACCAGGTGTGGTTTACTAAACAACCGAAATGTAAAGAACAAACGGGAAAAACACATTCATTTCAATATATATATAAAAATTACGAAAATAAAATTATTATTCTGTCAATGAAATATCACTGGTCAATACTTCATTGATGCATTACGTTAAGAAAAATTCATAAATAATAAACTTCTCATGATATATTCTCACAACCATGAGTAGAGATAAATATATGATAAAAAATACTTCACTAGATAACATAGACATAGTGATATATATATATTAATATATACATCACACCAGGTGATAACTCAATATATAAATACACATCATATCTATTAAAATATAATCTAACTACTAGATCCGGTATATATCTAAGTATATAACAAATACATAAAATAAATATATTATCTTAAGCAATAGTATTATTATTTCTAATACCAAACTATATGCAGATACATCACCACTCATATCATAGAATAAAAGGACACCCTTTCTCTATGAAATGTCAGCACTCAATTAACTCAGATCAGGCGACTATCTAAGTCAAGAACGAAGACACAAGTCCAAAAGTAAGTAGTAACAGTGAAAATAATAGACTGACACACATAGTTTCACTATAAAATTTTAAGGTTTATAATAGAGAGCTTAAAAAGATGAGGTATATGAAGAGATAAAAGGATAAGATAGTATTGATAAAAATATAAAACATTAGGTGATGTTTGCAGCGGTCTGTTGTTTTATTAAATTGATACTTATATATAAACGAAAAAAAAAATATACAAATGAGTATAATAATAAAATTATAATAATAATATTTAATTATTGAGTATACTAATTACATACTACAATATATTTAAATGGTTTGCATTCCATGTTGTAGTTCTAAAATTTTATATATTTTAATATAGATTATATCATAAAAATATAATAATATAGATATTAGTTAATACATATTTAATATATATAGTTAATTAACTCATTTATATAGTATATAGGTAAGAAAAGTGAACAATGTTGATATAAAATAAAATAGTTATATGGTACTAATTGTATGAGAAAATAATAGTTATAATAACAATAAAATAATATATCAATGATAAAACTAATATAAATATTAAAATGGTTATATAAGTCGTCAAATTAATGAGATAATGGTATCTATATTATATATATATATTTTAGATAATGAGTACCAATAGTAGAGAATAAGTTAGCCAGATAGGGTAGATATATGGCAGCAACTACTATAATATAATAAACGTGCAATACAGAGTACAGATACATAGACGATATACCAATCAATATTAGTCAACAACCTAGGAAAGATCTCTCAATTACATATATGAAGGAAAAAATCATGCAAACGCATAACGTATTAATTGAGATAACTATACATTTTACATAATACTAAATTAAATGTATTATTATACATATAGCTTACAAGAGCGTAAGCTTTCGATCCTTACTAGATCCTCATTCAGACGCTAATGAATTTAAAAGATCATAAATGAGAAATTTAAGTATATTATTAAGATTGTGAGTATAGTAGATAAAGAAAAAGCTGCTGACCCATCTTACTTCAATTTTGACCACTTAGATTATCGAGCACGTATAGCGAACAGTACACTCTAATATTCTACGTAAGGATATGAAACAATGAATTTTATCAAAGCATCTATTCTACTTGATGGATCAGTGAGTCACCTCAATCACCAGATACATTATCCAAAAATACTAATCCACCACAAAAAAAATTCTTACTACCCTAAGAAATATTTAATCAAGTGATTTCATAAATGCACAACCACAGAGTCAGATCGAAGAGATATAACCATGATGATAGAAAATACGAATCAGAGAAAATGTTAAAACTATATCATCATTTGCAGAGTATCTTACTATATCACACTCATATAGACGAACTTAAGGTAGAGCTAAAAGAAAATCTCGTCAAGAACAAAATTCAACCATAAAACATTCAACTCACAATCACTAAAGATTTCCCAACCTTTACTCCACAATACCTAAAACCTTATAGCCTCCCTTGTCAGTCACAGTTGTTTTCATTTTTTTTATCTATACCAATTTACCTTGCGTGTTTTAATGACATGTATGCGTCCGGTAATATGGAAAAGGGGGCAAAAATCACGTAAAATTTGTATTGGGCATCCACTGAAAAAATGTCACTATGTATAACAAAAATAACACTGATGTGACCGACACACTATCATCGAACATCATGCGCAATCAAGCTGCGAAACTCTGTAGCTAATAACAGATTCGACATATGAGATCTTCTTGGCTGAGTGCCAAACAGATCACAAGCATTAGGTAAAATGAAAAAAGTGACAGTAAGAAGCTACATATCGGTCCCTCCTCTCTCAATCTAACAAAATACTCGAATAGACTATTGATTATATATAGTATATCACAATTAAACCACACACAATAACAACACAATCTGCCACCACAAAGCTCAACCAACAATCCACTCACAAAAGCCTTTTCAGGTTAGTTCAGTGCAACTAATCCTCACCTAGTATTTACACTCTACTATCACACCGAGTATGTTCTCCACCACATATGCAAACATTTATCCTTATTAGAAAGAGGATAAATATATGTCTTATAAGCCTCACACGAAATAACAAACCGTACCTATTAACCCTAACTCAGCAACTAACCACTCTCAAGCTTGTTTCCACATATCAATTACAATAAATATATGATATACACACTACTCTTCACAAAGCTTTAATATTTCTTCCATTCTCACACTAAATCAACCTACGTATTTAGAAACAAAAAGCATGACCTAAGCAAAAGCTGCTCTACACAATATATACACACCCTCACTTTCTCCAAAGTTAATTCTCTATCATGGCAACTGATAGAAATATATATCTCTCTTCATACTCAATCACTTCCATCCTTCTCTATCGAACAACAAACAGCCCTCTCAATTATAGTTCGCATACTGCTAGATTTAATCTTTACCCATCATCTACCTTTATATCACAAATAATACCCTCCCACTCTACAACTAGTCTGTCAAAATTCATTGCTACACAACACCAATCAAACCATTCCCGAAAACACTAAAAATGCTGTGAAAAACACCATTCGCGAAAAAATTCTATAGCGAGACCTATACTGACAATGGAATGCTTTCTAATCCAATCAACTCAACAAAACACTGCTCTCACTCCCATTGCTCTTCTCAAACACGTCTTACTCTCAACTTTAGCAATACTAGTTGGGAACTCTAGATACGTGACCCTTACAATTGATCTTACTACCAAAGTTGTTATACGAATATTATTGAAAAAATCCAGACTTTAATAAGAATAAGTTGAAAAATTCATTCTTTCTTCAAATGAAACCCATGCAAGCAGACACAAAATCTGAAGTCGCTTTTCATATACTCATGCACAACACTTTTCTCTATAATCTTAAGAAACTCCCTTCGACAAATGTTGCGCTCTCCTCCTCCGTCTCTATATTCTAGCAAAACCTGTGATAACTCTTCATCCCACGTAGTTTATCACTTTTCATAAATTTAGAAATGCATTAGCTCCCTTATAATAAGCACTCATATTTGTCTTCATCTCCTCTCTCTTCATAAGACAACACGATAACTAAAGTACTATTTCGATTTAAAATTATGTGAGTGCCAAACTTTGTGTGCACAACACGCAATTCCACGCCTACCCACCTTACTACCCATTATCACTTAATTATATCATCAGTTATCACCTGTACAATCCTTTCCTCATATGCTCCTCTCATTTGATTATAATAAATATCACATTGAGAACTCCTTTAACTCTTAATCATCTCTCAAGACTAAAGCTCATTATCCTTCCATATACATTCCTCTGCTCAAATAAGCATTCTTTATTGAGCATTATACCTCCACATACTACACACATTTCACTAATAACATTTCACCCATTACTTTTAAATTATATATAATAATCACCTAAATCTTTTCTTGGTCCCCAGATTCAAGGCAATCCCCATTCATATCATAGTTAAAAACTTTTATTATGCGTTACCTAAGTTGAAGAACCTTTAACACTTTTTACTTATTCAAAATTTCAATGCCACTCCTGCCCACCCAAGAAGTTTACAAGAGCATGGTGAAGCTTGTTATGTGTGTTATATAATACAAACTCCGTCACACATCTTCTGCACTATCTTAACGATTTCCCGCTGTAGCACCACTATTTGGCACTCAGATACACTAGAATTCATATAACACTAGACTACGAAACCTTGACAATACAAACAACATCTCGATCTGGCCTCCACTTTACGTAGACTAACAAATCCTCTAACACTCATAGTTATTACAGAGAGGCGTCAAACTACACAATCACAAACATGAACCGTCTCAGCAACTTGTGAGAGCCCAGCATCACGCAATTGTTAGGAAAGCTAACCTCAGACTCGCTACACTATACACGCTACCCAACTGTAGTGAATACTCTATATCAATTAAAATAGCGTTTGCCTTCCCAATCTCCATTAACATAACACAAGCCATGCTTGGATGACCATTTATAACCTGTTCGACCACCCACCCTTTAAAACAAAAGGTTATCCACTTGAACACCACACCTATTTCTTTTCTCAAAAAAAAAAAAACAAGATATTAAGATATATATAACATCAAATCTAAGTCATTCTAGACTTTTATTGTGTAACAAGGGGCGAATCTCTTCTAAATCAATAATACTAATCTTCGAAATGCTCACTTAAATATATTTCATTAAGTCTTCAATTCCTTACTAAGGTACACTTGAGATCTCTAGCTCTCTCAAGAACAAAGCAGATCAAGTATTACAAATATGAAACGTATCGGAGAGTTCAGAGGTTGTCCTTTGAAAGAAACCATTTTGTATCATTTAGAAAAGTAAAAATTATTAACTAACTTTACTACTCTATCTATTTCCTCAATTATTCACACATATGCTTCAGGCCTGATCATACCAATACCTCTCTTATACTTTTCTACTAAATATCTCATACCTATAATCTTTAGACTAAGCTGCTAGTCTAACTTATACTCGAGCACTCAATCTATTTTACAAACCCCAAGAATGTTAAGTACTTAAATTTTGGTCTAATTATAAAGTATGTCCCTAAAAATTCTTACTTTTAACTAACGCCATCTTATATAAATAATAAGCACAACACATGCTGATCCAGTCGTCATAGTATACCTCATATACCTAATAATGTTATATATAATATTATGATAAAGCATAATTAGCTTTAAAAATTTTTACAAAACAGTATTGTACCTTTGCCTTCAAGAAATTATACTTACCAATTAATATACGTATACAGGATCCACGGCAGTAATTATTGTATATATAGTCTAATATAGTATATTCATATAGACTAATAATTACTTATCCTCATCAATTACAATAATATAGTTATATATAGTTAAGGATCAATATGCTCATTTACCTAAAGTATAAATCTACCAAACGAACTACTATGTATAATTACTAAATTGTCACAGATTACAATTATAATATATGAGAGATTAACAAATAAAATAACAAGCGTGAAAAAATCAAAAAAATTAAAAAATTATATGAAGAAATATGTGGTAGCGCAGGAACTTCATCAAGTTTAATCTTAAGTCGTGCGTAAGAAAATAATAACACAAAAAACACTGTATATAATTGTTAACACAAAGTATAATAATATTCTTAATTCTATTACATTCACTTTCATACACAACACACACCTACACCACAAACATACACATACATACATACAACACACACACACACATATATATATATATAAAATGACTTAAAAAACTTTTTTTCCAGGCCATTACTATATCAGTGAGCTTAATTAATATTACTAATCGCCTATCCTCTTTGCCTTTCTTATTAGATATACTGTGTGTATCAATAGTTATCATTTTATAATTTATTTGTTTACTATATAATATTTATCTAAAAACTCACTTGTATTATTTCTAATTTATCTATGTCTTAACTGAATATGATTGTATGACATTATATACTTCGAACTCACACTCACAAAATCAGAATGACCGCGCCACCCTAAGGTAGCGTAAAACATACTGACTATTGAAAATCACGATAATAACATTATGATGGCTAAATAATATAATTATTCACAATTGAATTGTTTAATATTATATAAAATACATAAAGGTGCGTCTGAGAAACTTTAAGGAGCCTATACTAGTTATATATATACTATATATATATATTAATATATAATTTATCTATTAGTAATAATTTCAAAATTTATTATATATATATATATAAAATTCTCAATATATTATCTACTTACCGCTTTGTCCATTTTAAGTTGCAATTTTGTCCCAGATATCACATTCATTATGAAAATCTAATTAAAAGTATGGCATGTCCGTAGATGTGCTGTGTAGAGTGTTCGCGCTGTACTGCTAGGCCTCATTCACCATACTCATCATTGAGAATAAGTCAAGTCGAACTCGAGTGGTGTGTGTGTGTGGTGTCATCGCTTGCTTTTGTATGCGTTATTATGTGAGTGATCTTTTCTTTACTCACAGTGATTATTAAGCACTTATTTAGAGTAGTCACAAAACTATATCATAACTAAAATACCTCATATAGTTATGTAATTATATTGATAGAGAAAGTTGCTCTATACTGACACTACACAAAATTTTATCACTACTTTTAATGTGAGTGTAAATATTAATCCTATAATTTTTTTAAATATAAGTATATATTTTTCACTTAATTCATTAAAACATTTTTTAACCTTTTATGATGACAAATGCGTATTTAATGTATATTATATATATATTGAAAATTTCACTAAAAAAAATAATAGAGGGTAATATTATAAATATATATATAATTAATTTCCTAAATAAAATAAATATTTATGTATATATACTCACAAATATAAGTATATAGGTGTTCGTCTGTATGCTGTACATAAACAATTATATATATTAATTATTTGTCTTCAACTATTACAAACACTGAAAACAAATCGTAATAAAATATTAAATTTTAATATAAAGCTTATCAACCAATACAATATATATTCATCAATCTGCTTTTGATTTCATTTACCATAGACATCATTCTATACTTTAGTCTCCTTTAGGCCTCAATGAATCCTTACTTGTTTCTCTTGTATATCATACACTCTTAAGCTCAGAAGTCACTCCTTTAATTACTATGTTCCACACTCACTCTTTCATCTTATATGTGAACTGATCCATATTATTGGCCACTTTAGATAAATACTTCCTTATGTGATATAAATCTTCAACTAACTATTCATTGTATTTTTATTAATTATATTATTGTATAGTAACAGAAGTGGAGGTTACTCATATATACTTTATATATCATGATCAGTATCTATCATATCCATAAGAAAAGTTGTGACATTGTAATTACTAGCATGAGTCCTAGTAGTCCAGAAACATACATATAGTACTTCACATATTATAGGTATATATATTGTATTTATATAATCATTTTCAAAACCACACTTAAGAATATATGAATAATGTTCGTAACATAATATTTTATAATCTCCTACTTACCCATTTCGCATTATATTAATATATATTATATATAATATATTATATATATATATATTATATATATTAATATATTTATAATATATATATATAGTAATATATATATATATTATTATATATATATATATATATAAATTATATATATATATAGTATATATATATATATATAATATATATATATATATATAATATATATATATATATATACCTATATATATAAAAAGTGCTGAAGGACCCATTTCATACTTAATATATCAACCACGTATATAGATATATAATTAGAACGTGAAGTGTGATCAATATAATAAATCAAATTATATCTGCTTAATACGAAGTTATCCTAACTAACCTTTATCTTTCTTAGGAGAATTATGATAAGCTATTTACTATATAGATTGATTAAAGAAATATTGTGGCACAAGTTCTTCCACCCAAGAGATAATTTTACATAATAGAAAGTGAGCATACACTAAAGACTCCACCTAAAATAAGTACGTGTAAATCCACATCACTAACTAAACATAACGTAAAAAAGCGAAGAATGTGTATAACAAAGTTCATGTAATAATATGTAATAATAGTTCACTAAATAAAGTATATATAGAGAACTGAAAAATGATAACATAATAATATAATTAATATAGATCATATACTCAACAGAGAGTCAATAAAATAATAATAGTAACCAATTTCTAAACGCTGAATAATAAATAATCTACTAAGGACCAATGCTGAATATGAGCTATAAAGTGAAAGATTACTCGCGTAGTAGTGTAGAGAAACCTCAAATACTCAAAGTGACGTCGATGATCTATAGTATTAGAGAGGACTTATCTTGATACAACAGTGTCACCAATAGAACTCACCTCAAAAAGCTTCGGATGTGAAAATTTAATTTCGACATAAATGATATAGGTATTGTATTTATCTAGTTCTTGATTATATGCTATTAAAAACTCATCAAGCATTGATTGTCCAATAACTTAACCATAAACTTTCTCTATTATATGTTAATGTTATTAGACTCTAAATTTTTCACATATCCAACTTCTAGTTATGATTCTCTATAAGTGCCGCTCTATTTAAAAAGAATTATATGTCTCAAAAAATTTTATTATATGAAAAAGCTTAAGGTGTTGATCCGTCATTTTAAAGTTTAGCTGTTTTTTATTATTATTATTTTTATTTATTTTATAACTACTTATCAATACCACTCAATTAGCTATGACGCATCTACATTCCTCAAACCAGTGTTTATAACAATTCGTATTGATTGTACATACTCCGAATTAAGTCACCTGTCAAAACTTTACTATCAATTGTTTATTTCTATTAAGATAAATCCACTCATAATTTGATTATATAGTTAGCAATAATTAGACAGGTTTCTCTATTTTATTGTAGTAAGGTTCTTTCTCGGAGTTTAAATATATGCACTAAATATGCACTTCCACACTGGCTCACTATGACTAACTCAGCCGAGCAAATGATCGTTATTCTACGTTTGACGCACGCACGGGTAAGCAAATCTTATGGAAAATTAGATGAACTTGAAGTTATCTGCTATATATTTAATCAGAATCATTTATAGTGTATCCTATTGTACATCCATCTAAAAGGTAATATACTAAATCAATTAATTTGAGTGCCTCTATGCGTGACATCGTGAGTAACGTTCAATTGAAGTATCAGTATCATCAAATGTAGATATATTTTTCATGTACTTTTTCTATGTATGCCCTTATTTTAAATTTATATTAGTGATATAATCTAAATATACTCATAACATATAAGTACTTATCTCATTAGTTATCCATACTAAGTAATGAATCCAGCATCAAAATAAATAATGTATACTAAAGCTGCTTAAGCTAACATTAAAGTAATCATGATCATCATACATACACTAATTATGGTACATGCATAATCAATTGTGTAACAATTAATAATATATATATATATATTTATGTAAAGTATTTATATACCAACTTGTTAATCATCAATGAGTATGAGATAAGTGATAACTATAATTTTCAAATAGACATACACATATTGAGAATTGCAAATGGAATATCTATATTATCAATATTTCTTTCATTCTATGATCTAATATCATATAGTACTTCTACTACATTATCGATCAGGAGTAAAAAACTTTCATTCGGTTGTATACAATTGTTAAACTTTCATTTCACTTCCTTTTCTTGACTATTAATTTATTCGAAATAATGCGTGAAATCTATTACGAGGCCACACGTGAGTACTCATTTATAATAATACTCACTGTTAGCTCAGTAGTGAAGTCAGTATAGGTGATATAGTCACCTAATGTATAAGTAGTCATGTTCTCCAATAACCACGATATCTAACCTATCTCCGTGACATTATAAACTCTTTTCTCCTTTGATAGGTATCACTAATGATATATCTATTATACATATATAGCCTGTATATATATATATTAAAAGATATCTCATAATGAAGCAGATGAATAAGGGCACGCATGAACAGTACACAGCACCACTATATCATGTAGATCAATATGTACACTCACTCTTCTAAACGATAATACTAGATGACTATGAAATGACTCCACCTAACTCCATATATCAGCTATGTTCACGAACTAATACTTGGTCCGAAACTGCTCACACAAGAAGAATAGTGATCTTTAATGCTCATAATGGGTAAATGACCGTTTGTTTGTCATGTTATATAACTTCTAATCACTTTTATTATTCGATTTCCTATCTCCTTTCCTTACTCTCATGATCTATAATCTTTTATCAGTAATGAATCTCATATCCTACTATTTCTTTCCTACCATGCTGAATGCTCTTTCTCACTCCCATTTAATCTTCTATACCAATGCTGAATCCTCATACTTAGTCCAATAGATTCGAGATACTCGTCTTCTACTAGTCTAATCTCATATTTATGCAGTACCTCAACTCCTCATAATATCAATTATTGCGATACTATTGCCTCACGTCTCTCACATCGTGACTCTAAAATAGCGTCTATCTCTTATCTATCTGAGATGCTCTATTATAACAAGGCTCTCATGCTAATTTCTTGTCTAATCACGAGATCGTAACTCTTCTTCACTCCACTCTAATTCTGCTCTTCTACTGTCTCTATACTAATCTCTTTTGTCCATTACTTTTCTCGTGTTACAATTTCCACTCGGACATCTATGCTTCTCAGTACCATCCCCATTTCTGAATGTCTGTCATTCATCCAAAGTTCTCCACTATAGAGTGCTATAAACTATTATAAGAACAATAAAGATTTCTGCGGAAAGTTCTACACAACGATATTCTTGAGTCTATTATACAAGTGTTAACCCATCATCTACTTAATCCAGATTCCTAATGTTAAAGAAACTCACTCTTTATTCATCTTTTAATTAAATACCTAATAACTCGTAGAGCCAGACTCTAGCAAATATATATCTCAAACTAATTGCAAACGATGAAACAAGATAATATGCGAGATGTGTTGTGATAAATTTTATGAACACTATAATTGGTCAAGACGACAATAAATAAGCACTCTAATACTGGTATAAAAGTATTCTCTATGAAAAAATAGAGAGAGAGTGCGAATAAATAGAAAAAAAAACTTGTATCGATTAAATATGATCACTTTTTAATGTAATTGGTGGAGAGGCTAGTGTGCTATAGAGAAGAAGAGCGTCTTTTTACTCATTTGGATAGTCTCTCACAAGAAATACTGTTCCATACTAAAAATCTTTCAATTTTCAAAAGATATTTCAATTTTTTTGCACTAAAAAACTCAACTTAAAATATTATATATCTAAAACTCTCTTAGAGCAGAAAGCAATCAAGACATATACAATTTGATACAAACACATTATTTGAACACACTGTTTGGCTATATTATTTAACAAGAATGAATGCAAAAATTTGTTAGACAAAATCTTTAAAGAAAAATTATAATCACATTTGCACAAAAATTAGTAGCTTATTATAACAGTAGTGATGAACTCACGTATACAACCCTAAATTGATTGACTAAGTACCATGCCACACCTCTGTATAACGTAAATGTCCGTATCATCGCCAAACCATATTAATACACATACAACGTCATTGTACACTATCTCTTACTCTCCTCAGCTATGATAAATCGAGAATTTGAAGAAAATAATAATTGTATCGTATCATTTCCTTTTTATGTATTGACATCTTTCAATGTTTATCTTATCGTTAGGTTTATTCATTGGAAACCAAATTACTGACAATTCATGCATATATAGATAAACACAAAAATCACAGTTTTTAATCTAATAATATTATTAATACAACATGTTTAGAATAATTCACTTCAATAAGACAATACAAAACAAAACGTGTTAAATTCTTCACCCATAGTGAGAATATTTAGCTCAGGTAAATAATTTAAAAAATTAATCCATTATGACTATAAAAACCTTATGAGGCAGCAGAGGCTTACCATATAGCAGTTCCAATTTTCATATATTTATTCCCTATAATTATCCATACGTCTTAAATTCTGACCTGGTCATAGTATATCTATATATAATGCCCCTATTATTTCACAATTTCATGACTAAAGTGAATTTCTTCTTATGAAATTATTGTATGAAGCCAATAAAGAATCTTATTTAACCTTTGGTGCCACACATACATATACTTTCCATCCTCCATAAAATAATTTTAAAAAAAAATCAAGAAATTAATTACGATCAAGATTTTTATATTACTTACGATCTTTTGGGATTTAAGTCATAACTCCATTTAGTATTATATTCTAACTAATAAATTATTTATAACAAATAATAAAGTAATGAAATAGTAATAAAAATATAATGAGTAACTAGTAATATCAAATGTTAGATTATAATTTTGAAATTGAGCTCGTGTTTGATAATAATAAAGTATATTCAAATATATATTTAATATATTATATATAATAATACAAACATAATAAATCCTTAATAGTTCTAATTTCATTTACAAAAATATTTAATATCTATTAATTATTATGATTAAATATTAATTAGGATTCATACTCTTTAGGCTTTCACCTAAGATTATCATTATTTACCAATATTACCTATTATGTACTTAGTATTCTAAATTTAACAATAAAGAATATTTGATATATTCTAATATTTTACTTATAAAATATATCAGAATATCATTCACTCTATAATGTATACAGAAAATATTCATTTATGTGAGCTTAAATATGTAATGAGTCTCCACAAATAAGTAGATACGTTATAAGGTGAAAAGTTAGTGTAATAAAAAATGGTCATAGTGGGTAATAAATGCGATATAGTAAGTGTGCCAGAAAAGGTATCTTATTAAACAATGAGCACAATACTAAAAATAAGCTCTATATGTAAATACTACCGTTAATTAAATTAAATAGATCATGTCATGTATTGTAACGTATTATAAAGTATACATATAGTAACTGTA
Organism: Trachelipus rathkii; assembly: GCA_015478945.1. NCBI lineage: Eukaryota > Metazoa > Arthropoda > Malacostraca > Isopoda > Trachelipodidae > Trachelipus > Trachelipus rathkii. The sequence continues at coordinate 8,332 of JABUQX010083806.1, read as the reverse complement.
CATGAGACATTTATAGAATATAGGAGTCGAAGGCGAAACACGTAAGCCAGACTAGACGTCATTGAATTACTATTGATAAGCACTAAGTTATCAGAGATTATATACGAAAAGCAAGTATATAGTGAAGTAACACAGGGTGTGGGAACACTTGAAAACTTGTTCCGAGAATTTCTTCATTTTGGAGTGAGACACTCAGCGAACTCGGTGAACATAATAAGTAGTAGCCAACCTCATGATACAATATGAATCTATAACTAAGTCACGCGTGTTAAGGCAATATATATATCTAAAGGTAAAATCTATTTAAAATTGAGATAAATGGTAAACATATAATAAACGGATTAGCGTCGGTGAATTAACAAGAACCAAAAAAAGCTATCACTGAAGAGTAAAATAATATTTACTCTCAGTAAAATAATAAATTTATATTTGATACAGAAAATAATTCATCTCTCAAACGAGTTGAACATGTTAGTTAGTCATTCATAGTGTCGAGTACTGTGATCTCCTTTATGACTTTGGGTCTTGACTGAATCCTATGTAACCCTAATTGAGCACCTCCCTGAAAATGCCTAGTATAGTAGTCATATCACCAGAAAGGTAAGGTTCAACTACCACTATTTACTGTGTGATAATATTATTATATAAATAAGTTAGCTCGAGTTTCTCAAATAACTTAAGTTAGATATTCGTGAAAGCTGAGTAGATTTGGATAATATTACTGTTCCGATAGATAATACTCATTTCTAGGTATCCTAGGTAAAGTTAGCTCATATGTAACGGACTAGTGACTAGGTAATGTCCGTAGATAAAGCTTAATCACTAGATTGAAGCTGTTATGTGATATATATATAGTATATATTAATATATAATATATATATATATATAATATAATATATTATATATTATTATATATTAATATATTATATATATTAATAATATATAATATATTTATAATATTATCTTATATATATTATATTAGTTAATATATATATATATATATATAATATATTTATATATATATATTAATTAATATATATATATATATATATATATATATATATATTAATAAATAGTTCATCACATTGTAGTAGGGCATAGCCCTATTCTTGAAGGGGAACTTTTCTTAGGTAATATTGCTATAATCACTAAGTATAGGCGGACAAGGAATCACAAAACCCTATGGCTCCATTTGCATTTTACGATACTTGATATATATATATATATATATTAATATCATATATATAATTATTAATATTATTATATATATATATATATATATATATATAAGTAAATATTAATATATTAATATATATAAATTATATATATATATATATATATATATATAAATATATATATATAATTATATTATATATATATATATATATTTAATATTAATATTATATATATATATAATATATATATATATATATAATATATATATATATAATATATATATATATATTATTATATATATATATATTATATACATAATATTACATTTATATTATTATAATATATATATATATATATTATATATATATATTAATATATATATATATTATATATATATATATATTATATATTAATTAATATTTATGTCGATTTTTTATATTCTTACCAAATTTTAAATATTATATTTAATAGTTATCTATTTAAATTTTAATATATTAAATATCTATATATATATATATATAATATATATATTATAATATAATATAATATAATTATAATATATATTATTATTACACATATTTTATATGGTTTATTAAACTTATGAAAATTTGCAATCTCTTCCAGATAACATAAAATAGACAAAAGAATTTGATTATACATATGCGTGAACACTAAAAATGCAATATAAATGATATATAATAGTTAGACTCTATAATATATATTGTGGAGTGATAAAATTAAAAAGATGTTAAAATTATTGAGCAATATATATACTATATATATTAAATAATTTAAGGATAAAAGATATTGACTTCCTCGGTGTGATTAATAATAATAATATATAATTATAAATATAAATAATTAATAATAATATATAATAAATAATAATAATAATAATTCATTTAATAATAATAATATTTGTACTCATAATAAAAAACAATAATAATAATTCAATTTCTTATTATTCTAAATTATTAAAATAAATTATAAACATTATCACATTAATTAATAATAATAATAATAATAATAATAATAATATATAAATAATTAATAATAATATAATATATAAATTATTTAAATAAAATAATTAATAATAATTAAAATAATATAATTAATAATAAAAAATATTAAAATTAATTAATTAAATATGATAAGATAATGAATAATGATAAATGATTTATTTGATAATGAACAAATGAAATTGTACAATAGATACGTTTCCTAAATGACGAAATAAAAATTAAATAAATTAATTAAAATAATATTAATAATTAAATTAATTAATGTATAATAATATAATATATATATAATTAAGTAATAATAATAATATAATAATAAATTAAATAATTAAATAAATAATATAACTTATATAATAATTAATAATTAAATATAATATATTATAATAATAATAATAATAATAATAATTATAAATAATTAAATAATTAATAGTAATATATAAATTAAATATAGAATATAAATAAATATATAATATAAAATAAAATAATTAATAAAGTATAATTATAGATAATCATAAGAAATAATTATAATAATAATTATATTTTCAATTATAATAATAAAGATGATTATGATTTTATGATTATTGATAATAATAATAATGATTATAAAATAATTAATAATATAATTATATATAATAATAATAATATAATAATATTATATAATAAATACATAATAATTAATTGATATATATGAATAATGATAATTGAATATAATTATAATTTATAATATAATAATAATAAATAAATCTAATATAATAATATATAATAATAATAATAATAATACATATAATAATAAATAATTAAATTAAAATAATAATAATAAATATAATAATAAGATGATAATATATATTATATATATGATAATAGATTAGAAATGATATTGATTAATAATATAAATATATAAATAATATAGTTTATAATATATGAAAAATAAATAACAATAAACATTTATCAATAATTATAATAATATAATAAATAATTATATAAATAAAAATAATAATAATAATAAACACAGAAATATTTCAGGAACATCTACAGAAAAATAAGAAATTCACTACAGAATAAATAATAATACAAATAATATATATATAATAATAAAAAAAATAATAAAAATAATAAAAATTAAATCATAAATAGGTTCAAGTAAAAATGTCAAGCGAAAGATAAATTGCATTAATGATTAATGATAATGATATATTGAATATAAATATATAGATAATGATTAAATTATATATAATATAATAATAATAAATAAATAATAATTCATTAAAAGGAATAAAAATATATTAATTAATTATATATATATAGATTAATAATAATAATAATATATAATTATTATAATAATAATATATATAATAATAATAATAATTAAATAATATAATAATAATTAATAATTAAATAATGTATTAAATTAATAATAATATATATATATAATTATAATAATTAATATTAATTAATTATAATAATAATAATAATAATATAAGTTATAATAATATAATAAATAATAATAATAATTAAATAGTCATAACACTAAGATATCTAAGAAATTATATAAATTATTTTAATTACTCTATAGTACCTATAATGCATGTCGAATGTGTGGCAGGAGTGGCTCAACCGCAAAGCTATTTTTACAATCCAATGATCATATGAGATACTGAATATGGAACCTTAAGTCAGATATGAGAGCGTAGACATGAGAGTATTATGACACATTAACGCTTACTACGATAATCACCATCAGAGAACAATAAAAGATAAGTAATCCACACCTCGAAGATAAAATTACATAAATTCATATCCAAGAAGGGAAGACATTACTACACTGGATTCACACTCACCTCATCACTCGCATCTCATACGAACGTAGTGGCCGAAACAAAATGATAATGATGATAATAATAATAATAATAATATAATAATAATAATAATAATAATAATAATAATAATAATAATAATAATAATAATAATAATAATAATAATAATAATAATAATAATAATAATAATTAATAATAATAATAATAATAATATGCATGGGCATATCATCATAAAATTTCGGGATGAAAACACCTTATTTGAATTAATCGAAACTTAAAAGGCCAAGAAACTTTATTTAAATATGATAAATGTTAAAGGTAGAGGATGGAGCTCATCTTCTAAAGTTATTATAGAACGATCGAAAAGAGTGTCAGAGATAAGGTTATATATATATAAAAATAAAAATTTCAATAACGGGAACTTTGGAAATGGAATCTTTGTGTCAGGACTTATATGGAAATTGGTTTTTTTAAAAGGTTTTTCTGCACCATAGTTAAAGATTCATAAGTATACGAGGATCAAAGGACTTAGAGATCAGAGAAAAATGGAAAAAAAGATCAAAGATCGTATAGGGATTATGGATTAGGCATTAGGGATTAGGGATTAGGGGTTAGGGATTAGAGATTAGAAATTATGTATTAAGGATTAGAGATTAGCGATTAGGGATTAGGGATTAGGGATTAGGGATTAGGTATTAGGCATTAGGGATTAGGCATTAGAGATTTATGGATTAGGGATTCGGATTAGGAAATTAGGAATTAGCGGAGTATGGCAAATTAGGGATGTTAGGGCTTGTGACTGAATAGATTAAAATTTGTTTGGAAAAGATTGGATGCTAAAGAGCTTAAATGGGGGGTAAGTTGTAATGGTCGATGAGAAGGATTCGTAGAGAGACGCTTCCACTCTCCCAATAATTATATCTATGGATATCTAGAACTGATACATGGTAGGACCGACGAATTCTATAATCTGAACTATCACCGTCAGATAGAAGAGTCAAATTCTAACCTATAACATTATATCTCAAGGCAATAAGTGGCAGGCTGCTAGTATGAAATATAAGAATTAACACCACCACACGAAGAGAGATAGCACAGATTATAGCCAATATTTAGATTGAGAGAAATCAGACGAGCACTCGTTACCTACTGTATGTTTTATTTTGTAATTATTTAGTGAGTTATGAACTTGTAAAGGGCGAGTCGAGAAGACTGCACACATCACAAACTGGGAGAGGGAGAGAGATTGGAGGAGTGGGCGCACCCCAGAAACGACGATAGGAAGGGACTTCAGAGTAAGAGAAGAGGATGAGAAAGATTGGATGAGTGCATAAAGAGAATGAGAAGAGGAAGAGAAAATAGGATACGCATTGGATGAGTAAGGTAATGAGCCAACCATGTAGCCAGGAGGAGTAGAGGAACGCAGAGGATCCGAGCCAGGTTTCTTGCTCCAGCGAAGAGTAGCATATTAGGTACAAATTGGGAAGAGATAGTCTTTATAAGTTATTAATTGATGGTAGATCCTTAATTTTGCGAGGTTCCAAAGGACCCTCAAATGAAGCCTTGAACGCCTTGGAGTGGAAGTGTACCAAACTGAGAAAATAGCACAGAAGAGAGTGAGGATGCACGGCATGATAAAATACTGCCACACTCTAGTGAAAAAAGATTGGAATGAATGAGATATCTTTGAAATATGCCCTCTTGTATTACATCTAATGAGTGTTAAACTTAAAGTGAAATATATTGAGTCTATATTCAAATTATAAAGTTAATTATGTTTATAATATAATGTATATATATATATATAACATAGCTTTAAATATACCTATATATATACTATATTAACTTTAATTTACTCACCTTAATATTATTTTCAATTTACAATAAAGAATTGACGTTCTCTGGTGGTTATGTAGTTAATATGACCTTATATAAATTTGATATTTTCTTTTTTCTTCCTGTTATCTCATCTATGACAGTTCTGCAAGACTACTAATTTGTACTATTACTGAATAGAGCTATAGTTTGATTTAGTTATTTAACCTTGTGATTGTTGCAGGGCACTGTAGCAGTATGTACTATATACAACTAATATAAAATTTTATTATGGATGTATAGAAAATAATAGAGAAATAGTAAAATAATACACATAAAAACTAGAAATAAAGCTGTAATGAGTCCCCTACAAAGCGGTTAGTATATGAGGAATGTCTCCTATGTGTAATTAGCAGACAGAATAGATCTTAATCTTCAAAAAATGAATTTAAAGCAAATATTAAAAACTATTATACCAAACATTTCTCCACGTGAGTAATTCACGAATACATAAAACGAAAAAGGAAAGATAATAGAAACAAATAAAGGAAAATAAACATTAACAGAAAAAAACCTAATCATAATAAAAATCACTCATAGAGTAAACTTTCATTGTAAATATAGGTATTAAATTGCTGAAATTTTGATGAGAAGTAAATTATATATATATGATAAATATCTAGTATTTGGGGGGTCAAAAAAAAAATGTTCAAACAATTTATCCACGGAGACTATATTCTTTCCAAAGATTAAAAAATCACCAAATGACGATCGCGAAACAACACCGACATTTCAACACTTTCAGTGCAAAAGATATGATATCCATTTATAGTAGAAATTGTTCTAAATAATTCGTCTCTATCATAAATCCACCAAATGGATTTTAAATATATAGTAAGCAGCATACTATAATCAGAGTAATAGTAGCTAGCAGATTAGGTTAATACCGGTAGATAGTTAGGTACAATATGGTATAATATTAACGACGTTGAATGACTCAAGTAAGCATATGTATAGTAGAAGTAAGGTGCTAAAAGAACTAAATAGAGATAGGGTGAGTAAAATGAATATGAATGTAGTAGTAGATTAGTATTATACATATAAATGACATTACACCGTATACTGCACAGGACTCAGACTCAGTAGAAGTATGAATAGAGTAGTACTCGAGTTTGATTTATATCGAGTATAAGGATTGAAGCAAGGGAGAGGAATATAATCACATGACATGACTACCCATAATACATGGATACAAACGTAGTATTATACTTACATCATAGCGTGTGTGATAGTCTATACAGGGTGGTGTGTATTCACTTCCCATAACACCAAAACATATTGCGCATCTACACTAAGTCAACATAATAAAAACAAATGTGGACTCGAAAACCAGAAGTATATGCTGACTCCAGGTATAGGGTTAAGAAGTTCAGGTTTGAATTTAATCTGAGATTGATCTCTAGAGATGCGCTTATTGGAAAAGTACAGGTGTAAGTATAATGGTGTAATAAATGTTTTATTGTTGTATATATATGGCAATGTAGTACTGAATAATATAATTTTTACCATTTTAGCGTTTTGCATACTTTATTTGCGAAAATATCTTGTTTCTAGTGAAATTTGTACGATTATGAGCGCTAATGCATTTATTTTAATAGAGGAATTTTACAGTGATATGTGATAGATTGTACAAATTATAGTATAATATTGTATTTCACAGCATTTATGTATCATATTTTATAAAAAATATTGTTTATATTGTATTTAACTTTAAACCTAGGAGGCTTTTTAAAGTTTCGAATGTGAAAGAAACTGATCATAGTTGTAGGTGTTCAAACGATTCAGGTATAATAAAATTGTTATAAAAATTATAAATTGACTATTACGTTTAACTTTAGGTCAGCCAATAATTTCCTTATAATAGATCAGATTGTTTAATAAAAAATTCTATCAGAACCAAAATTGAGTTTTATACCCTACTTTTATTGTTATAACTATAAAAGGGTTATAAATACTAAGTTGATGGTTCATTAGCCTCGAAGTAGCAATCAAAGTGTCTCATAAAACTCCTAATTGGTGAAGAAGGCAGCTTCGACAGAGAAAGGTGTATACCCGAGTATCTGTAGATACTTAGACCCCTCAACGTATAAACGAAGTCTAATACTAGGAGCCATCAAAAGAACATCATCAACTATCAACTTGTGAAGTGAAGGTAGAAGAAAAAGAAATAACTTTCCCAGCACTCCCGCCACTCATATATATTATATATTATATATATAATTTATTACGAAGAGTAAAAGAAAAGATGAAGATAAAAAAGAAATTGATAATGAAAAGAAGTAATATATCTAAAGTAATATATCTAAAGTAATATATCTAAGATATATCTTATAAAATTAAATTCAAATATCTCTTTAAGAAGATAAAATTGATGAGGAAGATGAAAAGTTCATAGATTAAAAAGGTAAAAAATAAAAGTGAAAATTCTGTTTTCGATGAAATGAATGA
>JABUQX010083805.1:0-18370 GCA_015478945.1 Trachelipus rathkii | reverse complement strand
CACTAACTTTCAGAAATTCTCTATTTGCCAAGTCTTCTATTACCTTTTTATATATACCTATATATCTATATCTAGTATATAGATATAGGTAAATTTATATATATAGTCTAAATTTTGCCTTTCTTTAAAAAAATTATTTATTAAAATCCTTAAATTTTCACAGACTTTTATATCTTAAATTACCATCTAGAAACCTTTTTAATAATATTTCTATGTTTTATACAATAACTATTATATTTTTAACAGAGGCTATATTTTTAAGTAATATATTTTTAATTAATTAAAAATTAATTTCAAGAAAAGTAAATAAAAAGCTAAATTGTTCACCAATAGTTTTTTTCTGGTTTTAATTAAATACCCCAAGTCCCATCTCCCACTTTTCCCAAATTGCGTAGGAGGAATTTTTTCTTCGATTATGGAAACTCTTTTCTTTTCTTTTTCAAAGGTTTTGGGAATTCTCTTTATTATATAAGTGATTCCCCTGTCAAAACTTATTATTTTATTAAATTAAATATTTAGTAGTTTTAATATTTAAAATTTTAAAAGGAAATGTTTTCTCATTGGAAATCATTTTTACTCTCATTTCCAAACTATTCCCTTATATATATATATATATATATATATATATATATATATATATATATATATATATATATATATATATATATATATATATATATATATATATATATATATATATATATATGGTAGATGATGCAGGGTGTAGTAGGAAAGTTGTGAATGGCAGGAAGGTGGCTGGTGCAATTAAATCGTTGGTGAATGTAAAGGGACTAAGTCTTGGGTGTGCTAGAGTCTTGCATGAGATATGTTGTTACCTGTGTTATTGTATAGTAGTGAGACTATCATCTGGAATAAGAGTATAGATCTAAAGTTCAATGTGTTCAGATGGATAATCTTGAAGGCGTGCTAGGTGTGAGAAGAATTGATGAAAATGGGAATAGGTATGTTAGAGTTGTGTGGTGGGAAGAAAGGGTAAACGAGAGAATAAATGAGAACCATTTGAAGATGGTTTGGTCATGGATGGATGATAGTCGGTTATTTAAGCGGATGTATAGTGGCGAAGTGTGTTGGAACCACGACAGGCTGGGAGATTCAAGACATCAAAAGTGGTTGAGTCAGTACACGAGTGTCTGAAGGTGTATGAGTTGGCAGGGCGAGAATAAAGGTGCATAATAGGAGAGAATGGCGGGGTTTGTGAGGGGTGTATGGTTGTGGCCCACACCCGGGCCAAGGGATGAACCCTTACTTTGACGATTTACCATAGTGGGGTCCGTCGTCGGAGTCCCGTGAAGCTCTAGGGTTGATTTTCTGATTGCGACAGTTCTTAATTAATAGGTACAGAGAATTTGTATGGCAGTTGTGAGGCCTGGGCACTCTTTCACGACTTTGTGTATTCCCTCTACTACTTTTCTTTTTCGATGCATGTACACTTTTACCCCAGTCTTGGGAGAAAGATAGATGATGAAGAGAGACATATATATGTAAATACTTTATATCACTTATATATATATATATATATATATGCATAACATATATACTATATATACTTTCTATATATATATACTACTATATATATACATATATACCATATATATACTCTATATATATATATATATATATATATATATACTTACTATATATATATATATATTTATATATATATATATATATATATATATATAATATATATATTACATATATATATATATATATATATATATTAACTATATATATACATATATATATATATATATATATATATATATATTATAACTCTATATATATATATATATCTATATATATATATATATATATATATATATATATATAAATAATCCATTCTAAGAAAATATAAAATCAAATGTATATAGATCTTCTTATAATATATTCTCATATCATATATATATATATATATATATGTATATATATATATATATATATCTATATATATATATATATATATATATATATATATAGACTTTTATGAAACCTCACGAAATGCTTGAAATAGACTATGTAAAAATACAGAAATAACCCAATAAAAAGTTATAAAGTCTCAAAATTCCTTATTTATAACATTTATCTGGGAAAAACATTAAAAATAGCAGCCACAACCCATTTTTATAATTATGATTACATAAAGTTTGAAATCAAATGTAATAGAAAGAAAAATAAATAAACCTAAAATGACAAAAATTTCAGATAAAAAATTCGAACAGCTCGTTTTATTAAAAGCAAATTTAAAGTTTAATGAAATTTAGAACATGTTTTATTATATATATATATATATATATATATATATATATATATATATATATATATATATATATATATATATATATATATATATATATATATATATATATATTGATAAAAATAACTTATAAGTAGACTTCATATCTGCTGAAGGTTGGACCTATAGGCTATAGCAGATGGGAGGGAAATTACTTAAGGGGTTATTTTTATCAATACCTATCACACTGCGGTGAGGTGTAGAAGGATGAGCAGTTATCTTATCAATATATATATATATATATATATATATATATATATATATATATATATATATATATATATACTATATATACTATATATACTTTATATATATATATATATATAATTCTGGTATACGAAGAATGTCAAAAACATGGGTTTTGAAAATTTGAAAATTCTGAAAGAATGACTACAGACACAAAAAAACACCGGAAAACAACGTTTTAGAGGGCAAAAAAAGCTAAATTTTGGTATTTATAGAGTCAAAATCGGTGAAAATTAATTTTATGTCCATTTTTAGGTGGGGCTCAAAAATGGAACTAGCCCTAAAACGAATATTTTTCTAATAAACAGTATATTTAAATTTTTCAAATTTTCGTCTTTTTTGATTGTAGTCTTGATATCTTCCAAGGTGATTCAAGTCTGCTTCTAAATTTTGATGTGAAGAAAAAGACGTTTTACTGTAAAGAATAAAAAGAAATTATTTTTCTCTAATTAATAATACTATAAACAATAATTCTGTAAACTTACATACTGGAAGGTAACTTAAGCTTAAATTAATTTTTGTTGATGAACAGTTACCCAAATGCAAAGATTTCTTAAACTTTTTTTAGTTCACAGCCTAATTCTAATTCTTACTGTTCTTTTAGCTCTACAAATGAAAAATTCACTGCAAAATGTTTGCAATTGCTTCATGCTCAATTTCAGAAAGGATTGAGTTTGTTGTTAGCCAATGGTTTATCTCTACCAAAAGTGATAATATAAGAGATAGAAAAAAAGCAAGTTCATAATTCATAAGGAAAAACTGGAATCAAATATAAAATATTCCGAATATCTCACTAATTGTGTGTTAAATTTAGTGACATTCTAAAAATATATCTTGACACCCGGAGAAAATTTCATTAGAAATTTCTCTCTTTATATTATAAATGCTCTATTGTTTTTCTATATTACAAAAAATAACTTTAATATTACTTGTTTTATCAAAGAAAGAATTAATATAGAATTGACAAACGTAGAAAAGCATAATTATCCTACTCAATAATTAAAAACTAGCAAATTTTTTCGTAAATAAATCATCAAAGTGATAATTAATTTAAAAATACATTATAGTAGTATATATTTTATTAGCTAATCGCCATTTTTTGCATCATTTTTTTAAACAATTTTGCTCGCAATGTGCAGCTACCTTTGCTTTCTAAATACAGAGTTGACTGCCATTTGGCCGATATATTTTATCTTTGATTAAAGACGTGTATAAAGTTTTGTATATTCTAAAAAGTAAAAATTGTTTTAACTAACTCCAAAACAGAAATTTAAAAGAAAACAAAAAAGTCCAATAAAACAAAAAAACAAAATCCATTGGACTGTGTTTATGTCCCCCCTTTGTTTTTTAACACAGTATATAATAATATATATATAATATATATATATATATATAATATATATTATATATAATTTATATATATATATATAATAATAATATATACTGATATATGTAATAGTATATATATAGTAGTTTAAATACTATATTATATATATATATATTATTAATAATATATATATATTATATATATATATTACTATATTTATACCTATATATAATAGATATTATATATATATATATAGTATAATATTTATATTATATATATATATATATATTATATATAATTAATATATAATTTATATTATATTATTATATTATATTTATATATATATTATTAATATGTATATATATATTTATATATATATATTATATATATATAATATATTATTATATATTTTATTATATATATATATTATTAATTATTATTATATATATATACTATTTTATATTTATTTTATTATATATTAATATATAATATATATTATATTATATATATAATATATAAATATATATATATATTTGTGTTTGTGCTTCTCGTCTTCAGCTGACTTGCTGATCATTCATTTATTTCATGTGTATTTTACCATATCGAAGTGAAATAAGTAAAATGGATGGCCAGTTTTCATCACTTAAGTCTTCATACCTTATTTTTCAAAAATTCGGAGCTCCATTTCGAAATTGCCTCTTCACTTCTCTTTTTTGATCACTGTTACCCTCTCCATAGAAAAAATGAGTTTCTTGTATTTTTCTACTTCTCTTTTGTCTAATTTTTTACATATAAATTAGTTAGTTATAATTCATATTTTATTATCTTTTCAAATTTTTTTTTTGCACATAACACTAAATTAATTTACATAATGTGGTAATTTTATTTTCGTATTTTGTTGTTGTTGTTGTAGTTGTTGTTGTTGTTGTTGTTGTCCTTTTGTTTTGTGTTTTTGTTTTATAAATTTTGCCCATCTTGATCATTATAGGTTTAGTATTAATTTGATTAAATCCTTTATCAGTGACTATTGTTTTAATATACTTTTCGATAGTACGATTTTAACTATTTTTTTCAAGATGGAAACCTTTTGAAAGCTGTTAGTCCTATCATTAAATGTGCAAAATATTGCAAAACATGATTTTTTTCTTATTCTTTAATATAATTATTACTTCAAAGACTTAATTAATACATCAGTATGTACTTGATATATTCATATAAAAATAATGCCATATTTTTAATTGGTAATATATATTTATTTATTATATCTCATTTCTTATTATATCGTCCTCATGATATAGCAATTAAAAACGCCTTGTGATCTAAAAATTTCATTTGAAGACCATTTCAAGTTTCATAGGTAGTAACTATGGTATGTATCCCTCTTTTACGTTGTACAATATCTGCATGCGATCATTGTTTTAATAGTTCTTAACAACTATTTTAAAATATGGTTATTACTTAGCTCTCTAAAATATCAGATAATATTGACAAGATATGGAATGCTTTTGCGTGTATGGCTAATAAGAAAGAGACATGAAATGTTTTAACCTTTGCGTTATAATAATAGGTATTATAATAATAGTATTAATAATAATAATAGGTATTATTTTTTTTATTATATCTCAGTTTATTCGTAGCGATGTTGTCAAACTGATATTTTTAAAAATACAATACAATAGCATTTACTTTATTTGTTAATCGCCACTTTCTTTTCCCTTTTTTTTAATTTTATTTTGCACGCAATGTTTAGATGGCTTTATAGTCTTTTGTGTAATATTATTTAATAACTCAAAACATTGGTTAGTATTTATTTTTAATTTTCTTTCTAAAAGCACTTTATATGTCTTTTGATATTCAAAAAAACTATAATGATTCATTATAATCTTAGTAAAATCAAAACTAGTATTTGAATGTTCATTTGTGTAAGGGTATTATAGTCTTGAAAAAAATTCCTTTTACTAATGGGAAGGTGTTTTCACCAGATCTATAGAAAGCAATAAATCAAGCGATCAATTTTATTGTAAAACCCCTTTATACCTTTCTTTAAAAAAAAAAAACTGCAAAAGCTTTGTTTTTCTAGCAAATACTTCTTCCTTGTTGTTAGTATTCCGCAAAAGTGGAAACGACAACAACAGTGTACATCTAAAGACTGATACACATACATATGCGGTATTAGCCGAACTTTTCAACTGATATTTTTAACACGAAACATTCGTATATGTAACAAATCAAACCCGAATAACGAACATTCACCAAAAATAACCCATTAATACATGCGGATGAATGTCGAAATTGGTGGAGCTTCCGAGATAAGTATGCACAAAATGTTAGTTAGTTGTTAATTCTAAAGAGAAAAATATTTTCAATTGATTCTAAAGAAAGAATATTTCAACTGATTCTAAAGGAAGGAAATATTTTCCATTGGTTCTATAAATATTATTACTATGGAACGTGAAATTTAACAAGTATTTTACAAATTGTTCTGAAATCATAGGAAATTTTCAGCTAAGCCTATCGAAAGTTTTTTTTAATGATTCTAAGAAAATTGGTGGCCGTTTCTCTTTCAGAGAAATTTTCAATTTTTATAAAGAAAAATATATTTTATATTGATTCTAAAGGAAAAATATTTTCAATTGATTATAACGAAAAAATATTTTATTCTGAAGAAAAAATATTTTCAATTGATTCTAAAGGAAAAATATTTTAATTTGATTTAAAAAATATACATTTTCAATTTTCCAGTAAGTTTTCAAGTTGATTCTAAAAAGAATAATTTAAATTAATTCTTAATGAAGGGAATCTTTTGTTACTAAAGAAAGATACATTTTCTCCTCTAGAAAGGAAGCATATTTTCATTGATCTAAGAAAGGATATTTTAAATTGATTCTAAAGAAAAAATATTTTAAATTGATTCTAAAGACAAAATATTTTCATTTGATTCTAAAGAAAGAATATTTTCAATTGATTCTAAAGAAAGAATATTTTCACCTGATTCTAACGGAAGAATATTTTCAATTGAATCTAAAGAAATAATATTTTCAAATGATTCTACTGTACCACGTTTGATGAATTTTTTCTTGTCATTACCATACAATTAACTAGAAACTTGAAAAAACAAAAATAATATTGATATTATTAAAAAGTGTTGAAGATAAATCCAATACTTAGCTATGTTAAATTGGTAGGAGTTATTTAGAATGTTCTTCCAGTAGTGTCCTGAGGAAACGTTAAGTAAATGACGAAAGTGAAGCATAAAATGAAAGTGCATTATATATAATGGTGAAAACACACAAAAAATATTAAAAAAAAAAATAACTGCCTTAAAAATATAGTTTAAATGCTAAATGCTATTTTTTAATCTATATTAATAAAAGGTGAACGTTTGGATAGCGATTAATGAGATGTATGAAAAGCTGGACCCTGGTTCGGCATCCTGCTAAAGTTGGATCCTGATTCGGCATCCTGCTAACGGTTCAATAAAGGGTAGAAACCTTTCTTAAGCTTCTGCTGGTTTTCGGTATTTGTAATTGCAGAAACTTTACTGATCCAAAGGTGTAGATAAATATATTAACGCATCGAAACCCTATTAAAAATCGGTGCAGTTGCTGTGTAGTTTTAAGGTAGTAAAGATCATTGACTGTCGGTCTATCGGGTATAGACCTAACAGACTTAAATGAGTTAGCAATCAATGTAGTTTTTATTAGCAGACTTTCCATGTTTTTATAGCTAGATGTCTTACAATTCGTACTGCGAATTTTCAGGGTCCGGTAGGAGTCTGCAAAATTTTAGACTTATATTTAGGAAAAACTCTCCCAATTCATAAATTTATCGATATTACTTTATATATTTTATTTTACTATTACTTTTGATATAAGCAAAATACAATGATATAGAATAAGTACTGTTAAAAGAATGATATCTAATTATATCATAATTTCAATTGTTATTCGGAATGCATCTTTTAGTAGTGACTAATTCAATGATATTCTTAATTAAACGGAACAAAGAAATTCCTTACATCATTGTACAGTAATTTATATATATATATTATATAGATTATATAACTAGCTAAATACCAGACTATGGTAAGAACATAAATAACTATATATAATTATTAACAATAGATATAGGAAAATCTCGCATTAAACACTATAATTACGCGTACTATAGTACTAATATTAATATATATATTAGATATATAAATATCTAATATATATTAATATAGTATAATATATATATAATTAATATATACTTTTACTCTGCTTTGATTAACTAAGTATAGATATAGATAGTATATATAGTATATTATATAATATAATATATTATATTATTAAATTCAATCTTTGTCTGAAGTTCATATTCGATGTATCAACTATATCGAATATATCAACGTATTACATATATCGAATAATATTACGATATTTATATAAATATACATATATAACTATTCTACCTCTAGGATCGAAGGATCGTGATTACTATCACCTAATACTATACCCTAATAACAATAACAAATAATATATACTATAATATACACATATAATATTAATAATAATGTTAGTATAAAAAGATGAAATGTAACTAACGAGAACGACAGCCCTTAAAGCTAGGCAATATCATGTACATGAATAAATGAAGACAAAAAAAAGCTTTGACGGCAAAAATAGCGCGCCCGAAGTGTTAAAAGGCTGTTTTAAACACTACGACATACCCACGGATAGACGCCGATGTCAGGAAGTCGAAGTCTTCGGCCTCTAGTGACATCGGGGGGAACATAAATACCCCTACCGAGTTGAAGTCTCGGGAACCCAGACTCTATTGGTCTCTCGAGTGTCGCGGAGGTCTCCGACATCCCCTGGGTATGAAAGTTCCCCTTCGTCACCCTAGGGCTCGAAGCCCCTAAAAAAGGTAAACTCCTTGTTAGGGGATGAGACCGAGCCCCCCCTACATGGCAATGATTATTTATATATATATATATATATAATATATATAATATATTATATATATAAATAAATTATAATTATAGTCGATAACTTCATAATAATTTTAATATATATATATTCATATTAATATATAATATAATATATATTATATATAATTATATAATATATATATATATATATATAATATATTATTAATATATATTATATAATTAGTATATATATTATTATTATTATTATTAATATATATAATAATATTATATATATATATATATTAATATTAAACTCTAGCAGCCCCCTCCATCACTGCCATATAAGTTAAATTATCACTCATGAGCCGCCACTGTACTATATATATATATATATATTAATATTTATATATTATACGTTAATATATATATTATATAATATATATATAATAATATATTAATATAATAATTTACAATATTAATAGTATATAGTGATTTTACTGTGTCTACTATAGTTTAGTTTTGAATCCCTAGACAGAGTACAAAATATAGAAAATAGTATACAAATTATGTTTCCTTGAAAATTATTTTGCTAAAAATTATGTATTATTATTATTACTTTCTGAGCTACTCCATGAAAATTGGGTTTGCCGATTTCAGACTTATAATGAGTCCCTATATATCTCTCAATTATAAAAAGGTGTTTATATACTTAAATGTAGCTGTATTATTTTAATATTGTGTAAAGTCCTATGAAGTCATGATTAGAAATGTTACTCGATTTAGAGATAATTGACTAGGACTTAGCATATAGGTGATAGAACTGTCATTTTTCTTCCTGTCATCACACTTAACTCAAATGTAATGAACGGCTGTGTGAGCTTATGGATTATAACTCCTAGAATAGTTTTTTCCTTTTTTTATAAAGGCTAAAAAAGAAAAGTTTCAATAGTCTGAAAAAAAATTTATTCTCAGTTAGTAAAAATATTAAATGATAAATAAAAATATATATATATTTAACAGTATATTAATTAATAAAAGTTTATGTATACACGATATAGTAGTGAGTAAAAATAAATAAATATAGATCTACCAGAAGGGATGGTGAATATATATATATATTTGGGGTTTTGGCTGTATAAGTATCTGAATCCTATGTATAGTTATATATATAATTAATGTGGTAGACTTAAATATTTGAAAATCTAAAACTATAGCATTCAGACGCCTGTCGACACTATAAGCGTGGTTCTGGTACTTTAATAGAGGGTGAATGAACCTTGAGTTAATGACCAACCTATTCTATTGATTAATAAATACTATATATACTATTATGTATTCATATTTATTTGATTAATTTTTTAATTGACTAGAAGAGAGATTTATTTGTATTATGTGTATTTCTCATAGCTATATAACCTGCTTTAGTATTTACTCTTCATTTAGGTCATTGTTGCTAGAATGACCTCTTACACTAGAAAAGTAATGTTGTTTATACTCACAGGAGACTGTAAAGGGCGATTCATCATTATATATATATTTAAGATGACATAAATTAATATTTAAAGTCCACCTAAGGTGTAATGACAACATATAATCTAATTTATAAGATTCTAGTGCACAGTTTTTTAGGCAAATATGCAATATTCAACTTACCGTGCCACATAAAAAAGTCCTCTGGCTTACAATTAATTGCAGTATCAAGTAAGTTGCATTTTGTCTTTTGGTTACTCTATTATTTGTATTGTTCTCCTTCCGTTTGTTTGACAGTACATAATCACCGAGTGAACTTCTCTCAAAAAGATCATATTCTGAGATATAAACCCTCTGAATATGAAATCTTTCGCAAAGAAGATACTTCGAATTTATAGCCGTAAATAATCTTCCAAGACCAAAAAGATATGGAATATAGAACTCTTTAGGCATTTCTTCAGAATAAATGACATTGATTTTGTTAACTGGTGTGTAACAAGACAATTTTTATGTGAAACTTATTAGCAAACGAGAAACCACTAGTTAAAATTGATAAAATTAATAGATATTTATATATATCTCATCCATTAAATTACGTCTACTACATAGACATGCTTCATCCTTATCTATTCTAATTAACAGTCAAAGTTAACAAACGGTTTCTCTGAGAATAGATTATATTCGTTTATTTGTGTTTTTAGTTTGCATTAATCTCGTTGATCCATAAAATCACACATTATGATTTTAGTTGGTTAATATCTTTAATTTCTTAAATTTCCTAATCAAAATCAATGGCTCGCCATAAACACCTGAATATAATTATCGAGGAAAATAGTATGATAAAAGAGATTATCATGAAAATTTGCTAATCGTTTGTTATATATGTGTGTTACTAAGAATATTAAGAATTCAATGTCACTAGACTACATCTCAAGAGAAAAAAACATCCAAACGACTATAAAAATATATGAATAATGATACCTTCTAAATTGATCGTATAGTGCTGATTGAAATATTTCTATAATTCTACGATTAGGTGCTCTAGTCCAAGAGTGAATGATCTATCTTTTTAGAAATAAGTAGTTAACAAGAGTATTTCTTGCAAATAAAGTATAATTTAACAAGGGTATCTCTTTAATATTATAAAAATATAAAGAGTAGACACATATAAGAAAATATTACAATGAAAGATAGTCAATTAACATTTTATTATATCTTAGCGGAATAACGACGCAGTTATATACACCTTCGAGTGATTACATTAAATACGATATCACCTGCTGTTAATAAAATACTTTTCATACATTGTACACTACAAAAAATCTCGCACTACACCATTCATAACGCTCCTTACTCTGATAGAAAGTTATCTAGTTTATCTCAATGAAACTCGACCACGTAAATATTGTTGGTTGCTACAATATTGTATAAACTAAATATCGCTCATAGCAGAAGGGTATCTCATATGCGTATAAATAGTGTAGTTATAATTATGTTCTTAAAGGTAGTCATAACATATCAATACGTGTAAACTTCTCTTAATATATTTTCTTCTTATTATGTATATAAATATTTAATAATACACATAAATATCATAATAATAATGATTTTTATACTTTTTATAATATTAACCTTATACTTATGCTACCGTATATGGTCTCATCATGAAATGAAGAATATTGTTTATGTTATAAGAACTTTGAGATATAAATATTAGCTATTATTAGCGATTATTTTTCTTTCAATAGCCACTTATAATAATAATCTTAAACTTCCCTTAAATTTTTATCTAATAATTTAATTATTATTTGTATCTAAAAATAATATCTATTAATTATTATTATTTTATATTTATAATTATATATTTTAATTATTAATTTAATTATTATATTATTAATTTAATATTATATTAATTACTAAATTTTATTATTTCAATATTATTATTTAAAATTAATTATTATTATTATTTATTTATTTTTATTATATTTATTTTTAATTAATATTTAATTTAATTATTAATTATTAATCACTAATTAATTAATATACCTAATATATAAATGTGACATTATATAAAGAAAAATATTTAAAATTAATAGTGTAGTAAGGAAGTGACTTGTTATGTTAATTTTTTTGTTTTTTTAACTTATATTATAATATTTAGTTGTACTACACTCTCACATATATATAATTCATTAGTATATATCTAATTATTATACTAGATATTGTAATTAACCCCGTATTATAATAAACAAATCACAAATCAAAATAGCTAGTTAATATTGCTCAATTTTTTTTTTTTAATTAATCTAAGTGTACTAAAAGACGCATACTTGCTCATTAGTTCTATTATTACTTTATGGTAACAATTTTACGCTTGATGTCTCACAAGTAATTCTTCGAATATGATTTAGAACTATCCAGTGAGGAAATTTACACTCAAAATTCTATTGTAAGCTACGCACAATTTAGTAGATATGTTCTATGATGATTACGCATAAGGTTACTATCTCTCTAAAATAGAGACTTTTGAAAGGTTTATTAGTATAGACGCACACTAAATAGAATTCGCGATCGATTTAATTATTTGTACTACTCTATATCAGTAATGTATATATATGTAATTAAAAAAATAATGTGTTTAATTATTTTAAATAAATAATAATAATAGTTATTTATGTATATATATAAATTCGAGTGACGCTATGATTGTCACTCGATATCTATTTTCGGTACCTTTTAGAAATTCGTTGCAACACTTTCTAATGTCGTTATGTTCTAGACTAGAGAAAACGAACTATTTAGTTTTGTGACCTGTAACATTATGGTATATATTCTTATTATTTTATGGCGTTTTATAGATTGGTGCAGAAGTGTATTATACATAAACGAAGTATTACACTCTCACTTTTTCCCAATATTGAATTAGTCATTGTATTCTTTCAACCGGGAAGTAAAAATTCCATATAGTTTATGAATACTTGAATTTTGTGAATTTTCTTCTACGTTTCCCATTTTTAATCTTGTGATTTCACTCCTGAGTATTTTATTTTAATGTAAAGATTGTATACTGCACTTAGAGTAAATCGTTAAAAAAATGTGTTGTTGTTATTAAATGTTAAAGTTTAATAAAATTTATCCGTTTGTTAATTAATCGCATGGATTTGATGATATTAATCGTTCAGCCTAAATTATGTCGAATATGAATCATGTACTAACCACTAGTATAACTATTTTAATTAAGCCTCGAACTGATGCATCCGATTTAGTAAAAACGCTCCGCTCAACATGGTAAACGGCGTTATACATGGCATATAGTAGTAAACTCTATTATAGTATACGCTTCAATGAATTTAATGTAACGATGTAGATCTCTTTCGTAATAATAAATCGCATACCACTTCTCTCTCAACAGTAACGTGATGTGAGTACACGCCTCACCAAAAAATATCATCTAATAGAATAACCAAAATGCACCCAAATCTCTGCTTACAACACCCCGCTCCATTCTCTCTCTAAAATACAAATGACACCTTATATCACTACTCAATTCAACTATAGTCAAAAAACCTAACACAATAATCATCTCTGCAACATCGTACCAATTTTACTAGAAGTCTAACCTCAACACAAATTATATGTACTCTGAAAAATCGGTCTCCCAGAGCCGGTCGAAACCGTCCAACCACAAAACTACACAACTAATTATTTAACAACCAACCGACATATCATTCATCCGATATCTCTATGTATGTAAACCATCTTCAACCATACTATTAGTCATTTTATTTTCTCGACACATTTTTACCCACTTTCTATTGTGACACCCACCGACACAGACTCTTCCTAATATGGGTAAAGATTGGCGTTATATACATACATTCCTCTTATAACTCGTCCTGTACGTATATCTCTATACAGCGAGCTACCTATCATGCTTATCTTTCAGTCAAATCCATCTATGACCTCAACATTGCTCATCTAGTCTATTTTGTATATCGCATACTGCTCAACATCATTGAATACTTTATCAAGTTAGTCTTCACTGATATATAAATAATCAAACTGTATACATCTACGCATATGACATGCACACGAGTTTCATACCTAATCTTATGGTCATGCAACATACAATTAATACGTTTAACAAGTCATTATACCTTCGATGCTCAATACCCAGTCATTTTTACGCATTTATCACCACGTTAGTCCTTTTAATGATACCACCAGTTGATTTAAATTGACCAGTCACCTTCTGCCATTCACAATTTCCTACTACACTCCTGCATATCCGTTCACTCTAATTCATCCAAACACCATACCCTATAATATTTAAAACTCAGACACTTGTCTCCAGCTGCTCACCATCTACATCGTTTCGTTCACTAACTGAGGGCTATCCCTCAACTCACACATAAACATTATCTATTATTACGTTAATTACTTTGAGATACTCAGCAAATATATGTGGATATAATGTGAGAAGACAAATGGCAAACTAGTTTCATTTAAAAACTACGCTTGAAGCCGTTCTATTAATTTTATTTTAGGGATGTGGGATGGTAGCCCTCAAGTGCTATTAGAGCATTGCGTATGTTTAAACTCTTGTCACGAATGCGTAAGTCTCACAATGTTCGAATCCACTTGATGCGAGAGTAAAATCTATCACCTGTGTAGGCTGTTGAACTCATTCATATTTAAAATTTTGGTTTTGTATGTAAAGTACTCTCAGCCAATGTATGGGAATGATTAGGAAACCGGGTACTCTAAGAACTACGCTTGAAAACGTTCTTTTTATGGGACTCAGTGGATGCCTTATAAGGGGATTTATAGAGATCCGGTTATTGTTAAAATGTGACTACGCCCGGAAGCATCCAAATGTTCGAATGTCTCTGCTGATGGGAGTAGAATTTAAATCTCCTTGTGACTCATTCTTTTTAAAATCGCATGGATTCTCAACTGACTATGGTAAATCGTCGAGTGTAGGGTTCATCCCTTGATGAAAAAACTACGCATTGAAAGTTCTTTTCATTGGGAAATCAGCGGATGGCTTTATGAAAGTGGATTAGAAGTGCATCCCGGCATTTTAACATGAAATTGAGTCACAGGAGATTAGTTACTCTCCTCACAGCGGGTGAATTCGAACATAAATTGGACTCCGCGGTCGCAGAGTTAAAATTAATAACCAGATGATCCTATATATAATATATATAATACTAATATTATAGTATGATAATATTATATATATAATTATATATATATAATAGAAATATATATATATAATATATATATATATATATATATATATATATAATATATATATATATATATATATATATATATAATTAAGAATATTTATATATAATATTATATAATAGTATATATATATATATTATATATATATATATATATATATATATATTATTATCTAATATATATATATTAAATATATATATATTTATATATATATAGAGTTAACTAATGAATATGTATATATATTAATAGATAAGTTAATTATATATATATTATATTATTTAAATATATACTTATTATATATATATAATTATTATTAATATATATATATATTATTATATATCTATAGTATATATATAATTATATATATATAATATATATATAATATATATATATATATATATATAGAATATTATAATATAAATATTATATATATATATATATAATAATATATAATTATAGTTATATTATATATATATATATATATATATAGTAATATTAAATATTTAAATATATTATAAGATAAATAATAGATAATATATATTATACTTTACTAATAATACTGAAATAAATAGAATAAGCTTATTCATTTTTATGATTATATGTGATAATACTGGAGATAGCGCTAGAATGATAGTGATCATATTATATAGTATACCCAATACTGAGTTTACAGTTATACTTTTCTATAATAGAGTAGTATATTGTCGCGTTATTGGGACTATTGTGACGTCATAGAAGTCTATTAATAATGATAAATGGTAGTTATGAGTAATATATATTTACGTACTTGTTTCGACTATACACTATTAATTGATGTATTATATACTATATATATATATTTATATATATATTTAATATATATATATGTATATTAAGATATATATATATATTATATTATATTATATTATACCTGATCTATTATTATAATCATAATAATACTATATTATTATATTAGTGATGGACGACATTAATCGTCATCATGTTAATCTAGATCAATCGTCATCTGAGCATAAAAAATATCATGGCATTATTTTATTATTTCTCAAGATCTCGTCATCGTCTATAAGTTCACTCTCGGCAAGATTTTCGCTCAGAATTATTTTGATATTACTCGGATTAATTGAACATTATAATAAATATTAAGAATTTTGTGCATATAAAATCTTAGATTAAGATTATAATGAGATTATTATATAATATAAAATAATTTTATATATAATATTAATAATAATATAATAATAAATATAATATATAAATTAATAATATTTATAATTTATTAAAATTTTAATAATAATAATTAAATAATTAATAATTATTAATATTAATAATAATTAATAAAATAATTATAAGTAATAAATAATAATTATTTATAATTATATTTTAATATTTAATATAGATATGAATAATATTAAAAATAAATGTTCCTTACGAGGATATTTATGAGTTTTGCTTATATCAAAATGCCACGAAATTGTGTAAATTTAGTGAACTTATGTTGTGTTTTTAAGCTAGAATTTTTTTTGGTAGTTTAGAATTAGTATTTAGTATTTGTACTATAAATAATATGTTTTACATTATCTAAATAATATAAACTGTACAAATTAATTTGCTGAGTATGATATCTTCCCTAGTATACTTATATAATATGTATATATATACATATATATATATATATATATATATTAGTAGTATATAATACTCAAGGATATAAATTATTAAAAGTATATTATTTAATGAGGGATGCGGTATAATGTCATAAGGGGATTGCGGTCAATATATATATATGATAATGTCTAGTGAGTATATTAAGAATAAAGTTATGTATGATTTGGTTATATGTCAGTGTAGGATATAATATATAATACTATAAAGGTCGGGTATAATTAGCTCAGGGTAAAAGCGGTAGTAGATAATGGGTATTATTTTAATTATATTATTTAGGCGGAATTAGAAATTATATTATAAATATATATATATTAATATATATACTAAGCTTGAGGGATAATAATTTTAGTTATAATATATATAATGTTTATATAAATTACCTATCTTATATATTAACTATAACGTGAATAATTAATCATATATATATTAATATAATTAGGAGTTATATATTTATAGGTTTCTTATACCTAACCTACTCTATCCGAAATTAGATTGTTTATCTTATAGATCGGTAATACCTCACATTTTATGCTTTAATAAATGGTATGTCATGATGAGAGTTTCCAGTGTACCTAATGGTTCGCTTTCTGTTATGCGTTCATATCCAGTCTAATCCACAATAAACAATAATATATTACACATTGCTTTATATAATTCTTCAACACACCCTTCTATAGGTGACATCTTTCTTACATGGAACTCATCCGTATGTATCCCTTATATATCGGTTACTCACACGTAGGAGAACCATATTTACTAGGATAGTGTGACCCACATCCTGCTTACGTGGGAGTGGTGCATGCGTCGTCGTGAGAAGGGGCGTTAACGGTAAAGGGTATCGGGTGATAGTTAGATGTTGGATTGCCTCTCCACCACGTACCCCTCTATCTCTTATTTGCCAGGAGGATGCTAATGCAAATAGTTTCCTCTTGGATTGAGAAGGATTCCGTGACCTACCGCTCCCTCTATGTAAAGGCTCTTCCCTTCTATCCTTTCGGCGGAAAATATTTATTAATCTGGGGCTATCTTTTGTAATTATGAAATGTAGAGGATATAAATGTTAGATGGAGAAGAATGAGGGATGAGTAGTTGTGATGGGTGGTAATTTAGAAATTGAGTCAAATTTGATTTGCTGTTGCTGTGACTGAAACAAAGTAATGAGGAAACGGTTTGAAAATGAGTG
>JABUQX010083804.1:22500-25268 GCA_015478945.1 Trachelipus rathkii | reverse complement strand
TATGAAAATAAGGATATTCGAAGATGTTAAGATGACGGAATGACTTTATTTTTCGATTAGTGCGGACGAGAATGGACCATTTCTCCATTAATATG
Source organism: Trachelipus rathkii (assembly GCA_015478945.1). Lineage (NCBI taxonomy): Eukaryota > Metazoa > Arthropoda > Malacostraca > Isopoda > Trachelipodidae > Trachelipus > Trachelipus rathkii. Next base: position 25,173 of record JABUQX010083804.1, on the reverse strand, counting down.
ACGGGGAAGTCTTAATCCTAAAATTTTTTTTTCAGTGTTTGACCCTTTTTTTGCTCAGTAAGAGTTTTTGAGGTAGTGGATCGCAGTATCTAATACATCGGGATGATGTATCCGCTAGCATTCCTGGAGAGGTGCAGCAATGGAGTGAACGAATGAGAAGGACTTACGTGGGCGCTTTGCGATTCCCCGATCGTTACTGGCACCTGGACTGCAGAGGGCTGCCAGGGCGACTGATCGCCGGATTGACAGGGCGAGGCCTTCAGTAGTGGAGGCGCCGGGCATCCCAATTTTCGAAGCACACATTCAGAGGGTAAGTTAATATTATTGTCCGGGTTCTGGAATTTTCTTTAATCCATCAATCCCGAGATCGTAAGTTATCTATGTTCATATTATATTAAAAGGGTCTTCCCCTCATCGGATGTCTAACCTATGAGTTTGTCCCGGGGACCGCGGCTAGCCTTATTAAGAATGTTTTGTTCCAAGGTCAGGGTAAAAGACCCAACTTAGGTGCTAGGGTCGTGAACTGTTTACCGAATCAGAAAGGGTGATGCAGCTCCACCGTTTCAACACAGATGACGCCAGGTGCCCCGACCATAAGGAAGGGTGTCATTGGCGTTCATCTATCTCTATGGAGAAAAAAGAAAAAGAAAGTCATTTCTCCTCTCTAGGACACTGAAGGGCAGTATATCCCGCCCAAAAGTATCCCAGAGAGCCCTCCCACCGACTTGGGGGTAAACGACTGCGGGAGGGATTACCAAGTTTAAGTTATGAAAAAATCAAGGCGGGAATATTCGACGGCCCACAAATAAGAACATTAATTAAAGACAGGAATTTTCCTTATGTTATAATTGAACGTGGAAAAAATTACTGGATCTTATTCGTGGACTTAGTAGAAAACATTTTAGTCAATTATAGGGCAGATTATTAATAAATCGTAAAAAAAAACTTTTAAGAGACTGCAGAGAATTTGGTTGCAATATGAGCAATCAAAATGCAATTTTTAAATAGCCATCTTGAATAGTTTGCAAGTAATTTTGGTGATATAAGTGACAAACAAGGGAAGAGATTTCACCAAGATATCAAAGTTATGGATGAACGGTTCCAAGAGGTTTTGGATTGCAACATGATGACTGATTACTGCTGGTGCTTGAAAAGAGACCTGCCATCAACAAACAAACACGCTGGAAAGTCTTATAAAATATTTATTTAATTTTTTTTTTCTCATTTCTATCGTTATAATGTAATTATGATGTAGTTTGAACTATTTGTATTCATGAAACTTGAAAACATTTCTTAACACATGACTTACTTTTTTTGTCCTAGTTTGGAAAATCTTGAAAATAGTCGAAAGGTTGTTGACAAAAATCAGGACCTCATCGAGCCAAACCAAGTTGAAGTTCGTATTCAACGTACTAAAATTCATTAGAATCTATATATCAGATATCATTCAATAAAATGCGTGTACCCTAGTACACTGTCAAACTATCGTTGGTCCTTGGTCCCCGAAGTACTAATCCAGGTAACCCTTGTTAATACTAAAACATTAAATAAAAAAAATAAATATTTACTTACTCAAGAACACAATGAGCTGCAGTCAAAACGAAATACTGAGAAATAAGCGTCCCGCCACAAATCCATCGGATCCTCTTCACATTCTCACCGCTTCCTAAATATTCTGAGGGAAATGAACAAGTAATGGAAATAGGTGAGCATAATAATATAGATTATTTTGAGAATGCTGCATTATTAATTTCCAGAATTAATCACATGATGAAGGAAGATGATGACAAGCGAGTCATTTTGGACCAAGCCACTAGATGGAGCAGCACATACTTAATGAGAAACGTGTTCTGGAACTAAAGCTTTTCATAATAACATGAGATAGCAATATGTCCCTATGACTTAAACTCAGTTGTATGACAGAGCAGGGCTCGAATGTTTACTTCGTCATGCTTATAATGCCACCACAATCTTAGGATTGAACTTCAGGCTTGTTGTACAAAGAGTGGAAGACGCTCATCTTCCCTTTATCCCAAACTAGCAGTATTCTAGCTACCGACATAAATTCATTGGTATAAAGAGAAATTCTTTTTTTTGATAACGCTATTTTTTTACTCGAATGCAATCTAGTGATAGGCATCAACGGAAGCTCAGGCAGCTTGAGCCCAAACTGCACTTTGTGATGTAGTAATTCAAATTTAAACTATTAAAAGGGAAGATGGTGATTGAGGTTTGGTGAAAAATTTCAATGTTACGTTGTCACCATCTGAGGATGAACTTGATTATGAGAAAATGCTAAAGAATTAGAAATAAATCGGAAAGATAAAACTAACACTAACAAGAAACACCAAAGTAAAGCAAAAGAATTCAAACAACTTATTTACAACTTTGGAAGATGTAGGAAAGATAGAACGTTCCCCACAGTTCTGCATATATAAAGCCATAAGTAAATTTCCAGAAATACTGCCGTATGAGGATTTTTTAGTTGCTGCACTACCATTAATAACACAAGTGTAGGAAGTTATTTTCATTATTTGAAAATTATAAAATTCGAATTACGACCTTTAAGTTTTTTTAAACATAATTTTTTACGTAGAAATCAAAGGGAACAAAATTAAAGTATTATTATTATTATTGACTAAGGTGTTTGTTTAAGAACGTTTTGGTACTTTG
>JABUQX010083804.1:15000-17500 GCA_015478945.1 Trachelipus rathkii | reverse complement strand
AGAGAGAGTTACTATCATTATTATTAACTTGAGAAGGAAAAAAAATCTGCGAAAAAGAAGTGAAAATGATGGGCAAAACATTTGTTTTTCAATATTTGCGTTGACCAAGAGTCGAAATTTAGAAAAATTTCAAAAAATTCCGGCATAAAAAAAATACCAAAAACTTACGCACTCACATTGTGAAAATATAAACAATAACAAAAGCTGAAAACATATTTCTCCTTTTTACTTCTTCATATTATTATTATTATTATTATTATTATTATTATTATTGAAAAATGACTTCAGCATTTAGCATAAAAAGGTAAAGTTGGGTGAATGAATGAATTAAAATAAAGTTAATATATATAATTAAATAAATTATATATATATATAATATATATATACTATATATATATTTATATATATATATATATAATATTATATATATATTAGTTATATATATATATATATATATATAATAGTATATAGTATATATATATTTATATATTATATATATATATATATATATATATATATATATATATATATATATTATTATATATATAGATGATATATATAATAGTATATATATATATATATATATATATAAATAATAATAAAAATAATAAAAATTAATAAAAATAATAAAAAAATAAAATGATAAATAATATAACAAAATTAATAATAATAATAATAATAATAATAATCAATAATTAATAATAATAATAATAATAATAATAATAATAATAATAATGATAAAAGAGGTAAATTTTTAGGTGAAAAAAGGAATTTTAAGTTTCGGTTAAGGTTTGTTAAATAAAATAAAAGGTTATTTATTGATCGAGACATTTTGGATCATAATTTTAAAATGAATCAATTTTCAATAAAAAACAATAGAAAATTCAAATTTTTGCTGTTTCAATTTAATTCAGTTTCAATTTGTTTGTCTCTAATGCAACGTAAACATACAAATTACAAGATTTCAGTTTAATTATTACTTTAACAGATCATATGTGATTTACGTAGAAAGTTTTGCACATAAGTATAATAATAATAATAATAATAATAATAATAATAATAATAATAATCATAAAAATAATAATAAAAATAATAATTTTAGGTATGCGCTTTATTTATATATATATATATAATATATAATATATATATATATATATATATATATATAGATAAGTATAAAATATATATTATATCTATCTATATTATATACACATATATATATATGTATATTTATTTAGATATCATATATATATATATTATGTGAAATTATTTGCTATAATAATAATTAATTAATAATAATAATAATAATAATAATACATAAATTATAATTATAATTTATAATAATAATTAATAATATAATAAATAATATATAATTAATATTAATAATAAAATAATAATAATATTATAATAATAATAATAATAATTAATAATAATAATAATATAATGATAATAATAATAATAATAATAATAATAATATTAATAAGAACTATTATGCTTCTTTCAAGATCTTTGGACTGAAGAATCAAACAAAACCCAGGCTAATGTGATGCTTATGACGGCCGAAAACTAGAAGTAGCTCCAGAACCCGACGCGAAGAACTTTTGATCCAGAAACGTCAACGTCACTTGCCACCAATGATTACTTTGTCAATGACATGAACGACTCCGTGAAATTCGCATGCGTCGGATTACTTTAGCTTTATTGCCATTCCAGTTTCAAAAAATACTCTAATGTTGAAAAAAAAAAAAACTATTAATACAAAATGTGCCATAAAGGTTCATATATGATTCTGTAGTGAACAAACAGATAAACTTTTTGCTTTATGAGAGAAAAAAAAAAATAGTCAATTCAAGGACAACTAAGATTGGCTAATGAGTATTCAAAATTGGTTAGTATTCTTTAACCCAAAGCTTTAAATGTCTGGGAAAGTAGCTACTTTGGTTCAATAAACTGAAACCATTTAAAGAAGGAAAGACTTAACTCATAATTCTTGCAAAGAAAATTTTACTAAATCTACAGATTTAATTGAAAATAGTATCTATGGAGGACAAAAGTATCGAGGGTCACAATTTCAGGACAGCTCACACTTCCTTCAAATTTAATTTGGTATCAAGGTGTTACAAAGTTGAATGACCTTAAGTTGGTATCCAATGTACCGTGTGCAGCGAAAAAAACCCCCACCACAAAACACACAACAGGAAAACAGTATACTTGTAAATATTCTCGATTTTTAATTTTACGTTCTCACGCACATTACTATTTACCTGCTCTCAGGCGATTTTTAAATGAACCTTTTAAATCGAAAAATGGATGTTAAAGGAAAAGTTAATTCCGCAATTCAAACATATTGTTAAACATATGACAAGCGTGAAAGTATTCTGAGTGTTTAAAAAACTTCCCAAATCGTCATTTCCTCTAGGAAATAAATATTTATAAATAATTATTAAAAACTTTTGGGTACGGAAGTGTAATCCATATCTACCTACCTACCCAATCTATT
>JABUQX010083804.1:0-12500 GCA_015478945.1 Trachelipus rathkii | reverse complement strand
TAACGGGATAAAGTAAGTGCGCAATAGTAGTAAGGTCATTAATTTCCACAGAACCAAAGACGTTTTTCTAGCTCTAGTCTTATTACATCTTTCATTCTTTTAAACCGTCACCATTTTCATTGAAGATGGTTCAAAATGCTTCTTTAGCGTTGAGATTAATGGTATTACATTAGAGACAGAAGCTGTAGAGGCGCTGATTTTTTTTAGCAATTTCTTCAAATTGTTTCAATAGCTTAATGCAGTGTGATATGATGTCATTTTCCACATTAGTAAGAATCTTAACTTTGGAATACGAACTGGGTAAAATGCAAGAGTTCTTTGAGCAATACAATTCTTTTCCATCATATGAAGTGTATTATTCCAGTGAGTTGGAATGTCTTTGATAACAGTACGATATGGAATATCAATACCTTTTTGAATTGCCTTCAACTCATTTGTGCCATGAGTTCAAGATCCCATCTTAGTATATTTATTATAAATTCTTTCAAATCTCGAAAATAAATATCAGCGCAACATCCGCAGGGCAAAGCGCGGATGCGGATCTTTAATAATGTTCGGATGCGGAAATTACCTGCATCACTAATATATATATATATACAGGGTGATTCAAAACCTCTGCGAACCAAACTCTGAGGGCTGATAGAGCAAAAGATAAGGAACATTTATTGCTTAAATAAGCTATGTTGTATGACGCTTCGTTTCAAAGTTACGGATGATGTAAGCTAAACTATGTGATGTTTGACGCGTCGTTACTTCGTAACCGGAGATGTTGGGTATTCTAATATTATGTATGTGTGCATGCGTACATCTGGTGTACTCCGAGGGTTTGATAAAAGGTAACAATTAAGCGATATTTTGTTAAACGTATGGTTTTGACGCAGTTGTAAAGCAACAGATGGTAGCTTGTTATGGAAATATTTATTGGGGAAAATTACAGGTGTTCAAAGTGTCTGCCCTGTACCTGATATTACATTCGTTACATCGCGTGCCCATTGCCTGTCGGACTCTACCGAACAGTCACTGTGTCCGATTTGATCAAACGCAGTGAATATTCGCTGAATCAGTTCCTCTCTTGTGTTGACTGGGTTAATGTACACAACACTCTTCACATGCCCAAGAAAATAATCTTGGGGCGGAGGTCGGGCGATCTTGCAGGCCAGGCAACAGGTCCCCCTCTCTCTATCCATTTGTCAGTAGACTGTGTTCAGATGCGCCCGTACTTGGTGGCTGAAGTGCGCTGGAGCGCCATCATGTTGGAACCACATGTCTCTACGGGTCGCAAGGGGTATGTCGTCCATGAGCTGCGGGAGCGTGTTCTGGAGTAGTTGCAGGTACGCAAGTCAATCAACGGCGTCGAATGATGACGGGTTCCAGCAGATAACCCCCAGAATTTCCACCAGATGTTTACCTGAAATTTCGCCTGGTGAACTCTGATGAACATTGCGTGCGGATTGTCCTCGTCCTATATGTGGCTGTTTCTGCTGTTGAAGTAGCCATCACGTGTGACGCCTTATCGTAAACAGAGACATGTGCAGGAAAAGGCAGATTATCGATTCTCCGTTGCAGAAAACCACCGGGCAAATCGCACACGGGGTGCGAAGTCGTTTGGCCCAAGTCCTTGTACTTTCTGTAGGTGGTATGCAAGGAGGCTTTGCTCTTGCAAGACCCGAATCACAGACGACTGATTTGAACCCAGGGCATGGGTTCAATGCGCCGTGTGCTAGTCGACGGGTCTTTGGCGACTCTCTCAAGCACTTCTTCTTCAAACGCAGGAGTCCTCCGTATTATTGCGTCTCCACCAATGCACGGGACGAGGAGCGTTCCAAATTATCTCGAAGCTGCTGATGAAGCGGAGCAACATTGTGTGGTGGGGTGATTTCTGTGTGGAAACCGTCGGTACATGAGGTGCCCTCTTCGTCCATTTCCGTTCGCCAGCACCGTAACACATTTTCATGTCGGTTAACTCGGGAAGAATGTAGTGATCCATTCGTAATCAATGCCTACACCGTACTGAATCAACGATGAATTGGGCCAAGGTAAGTATTGCCACGTGTTCGAAGACGATTAAGAGTACACACATGTAAGACGCACCCAAAAACACTTAAAACTGAAGTAACCTAAATCGTCGGTAAACCTACATGCGACGCGTCACACAACATAAACTAGTGCATACCTTCAATCGTCCGTAACTTTGAAACGAAGCGTCATACAACATAGGTTTTTATTTAACAATAATGTTCCTTATCGTTTTGGCTCCATCAGCCCTCGAGTTTGTCGCAGGGGTTTGGAATCACCCCTAGTAATATAGTATATACTATATATATATATATTATATAATAATATATATTATATATACATATAATATATATATATTATATATATATATTAATATATATACATATATATTATATATATATACTATATATATATAAATATATATATATATATATATTATATATAAGATATATATATATATATATATATATATGATTATATATATAGTATATATATATATATATATTAAGAAATATATATATATATATATATATATATATATAATATATATATTATAGGCTTTACGTCTGTTCAAATCGTATATGTTTTTTATATCAATAAATTGCTGAGACTTTGTTCATTTATATTAAAATCATAAAAATGCCAAAAATTCATCCTAGACCTCTAACCAGAAACCTAGTTAAGGAAAAGTATGGTGGTGGTCCATGTGAATTAATAATGACTGAACCATGTACTTACAGGCAGATTATTCAGTATTATTATCACCTTACTCATGTGAACCCTAGCTGTGATATATCAGTGGCTGTTCAGCAAATTAAAAAGGATATAAAATATGTTTGGTCTACAGTGAATCCAAGACTACCTGTGATTACTGATAAATCCATAGATAAAAAAATAAAAGACCTTATTCTTGTGAAAGATATTAATCGCAAGCATTGTAAAACACGTGCCAAAAACAATCTAGATGCAAAATTGAATAGGCTTTTCGATATTTCCGCATGTTACTGTTCCCTGGATACCGTACCTTGCAGTGCACGCGTATTTTGTACCATTAACCACTGTGTTCAAGAATATTATGTGTGTTTTCTCTCTAGGTGCAAAGGTACCGCGTGGAGACAGAGCATGCCTATGGGATCAGAGATCTAAAATAGGACCCAAGGGAACATATCAACTATCTTCAGTGGATAAAGCCGCTGTCAAACGTCAAAGAAGGACTAAAAATAAGCAGGGACAAGAACATACTCAAAAACAGTTTGAGCAGCTACTAGGATCTTCAATGATTGCTGAGACACCTAAACATATAGAAGGATCTAAATGCGAGGTAAGTTTTTTTTTGTAATATTTACTTTTATCTGATGTCAAATACAGTAACTAATAAATCAATATACTTGACCAATACAATATTTGTATTATAAACTAGAAGGATGTGTGTTTCATTTTAATTCAGGAAGAACATGAATGGCAGCCGAGAAAGATGATGTCAGGAGTCTATAATTTAATGAAGTTCCCCAGATATACAATAGAACTTGTTCGAGGAGAATGCTCTTCAAGAATAGGCATAGTTTTGCGAATGATATCAAACACCTACTAAAACCTGATATTGACATAAATAAAATTGTGATCGACAAGTGCAAATTAGACTGGGCCAAAGCACAAGTAAAAGTTGTTAGTGAAGGTGTGCAATCAAAAAAAAAATAAGCACTTCATTTGTATTGGTGTGGATGGTAAGGTCGACCATCACACTCTCATATTAAAATATAGATTCACGTAAAGGTGAATTTTCGTGTGCTTTAAAAATAAATCAGAACTCTCCTCACCTCACTATGATAATGGAAATCTTCCTGGCACCTACCTTACCTAGAACATCCCACTATTGGGAACCGGCGATGTCACTCTGCTCAAGAGACACTCCATTTCTTCAGGAATGATTGCTTGACGTATCCAAGTACCCTTTCTTGATATACCGCAAGTAATGACGGGCCTAAGAGTGGCTTAGTGTAAACTAAAAGAATTATGGGGAAGGAACGCATAGTGTATTGGATGTTCCTACATCAGAAAATGAACTGCCCATTAAGAGCTTTTATCAGAACAAATGGAGCAATTCAACGGCCGAAAGGTTTTGGGATAAATTGGGCGAAAGATGTCAGAAATTCCAGGATATCACAGTTAACGTTGAAGCTGTGGATAACTCCAATTTTTGATGGATCACGTGCCAGAGACAGTGCTCAGAAGACCCTTAGTCAGCGATCGGAAAGCTTTGTATGAGTTATAGAAAGAGATTAGGTCCGGTAAATCAGATGAGCAGATGGCTGGTTATAAATGGCCCACTGAAGGCGATGCTAGGTGGCTTAATTTCTTGACATATACTTCGTTGGTTGTGAACAAGGCACAAGGACAAAGAACCAAACTTTGTGCTTAATAGAGTTGGTTCATTAGTTGTTTCCAGACCTTATGCTCTGCGTGGTGTCGAAATAAAGGGCATCATCCAACTGCATGATGCTCCTCGATCTCTTCTATGCCTTCACAAGACTGAATTTTCTCACATACAGTGATGTGAAAGCCATTGCAAAGAAGAACATCCAAGGTAATTCTGTCTTCTACCTGAAAATTTCCTATATGCAATGGCGAAAGATGATGAAAAACTTATCAGAAATCTTGGTCTTCATTCTATACTCCATATTAGACAAAGGTAAACTTTTCAATTACTTAATATCAATATACGCTCTAAAACATAAGTAATAACTATATTATATATATATATATATATATATAATATAATATGATTTATATATATTATATATATATTATAGTTCTAATAATAATATATATTATATATATATATGTTATTTCTCATCGACTCTTTCCCCAAGACTGGGGCAAGGTGCGTACATGCATCGGAAAAGAAAAGCAGTAGACGAATATGAACAAGAGTCGAAAAGAAAGCCCCGGTTCAACTCCTAGCGGGCGTCTTCGACTGCTGCCGTTGAGAACTAGGCTTACGGCCCCTGGTACCATTAATTTAGTAAGACTCGTCGAGTCAAAATATCCACCTAGAGCTTCACGGGACCGCGACCGGATCCTCACTATGGTAAATCGTCCAGTTAGGGTTCATCCCTGGCAGTGGCCACACCAACCCCTCAAAAACACGCCATTTCTCCTATCATGAACCTTTATTCTCGCCTCTGCAAACTCACGTTTCTCTCCTGCAAACATTCCTTTACTGATCATCTCTCTTTTCTTCGGTCTTCAGCCGGTCGGTTCCCAAACACTCACCTATACATCCGCTTAACCAACCGAGCTACATTCATCCTTTCCACATGACCAAACATCTCAACATACTTTCATTTCTCTCGTTTACCCCTTTCTTCACATCACACAACTCTCTAATACATTCCTTTCTCATTTTATCAATCTTCTCACACCTAGCACATCTCCTAAATGTCATCTTGAACACATTGATTTAGATCTATACTTTCTTATGTCGCAAACCATAGTCCAACTATACAATAACACAGGTATCAACATACCCTCATGCAGACCTGAGCGCCTCCCGACTTAGGTCCTATTTTACATTCACCAAAAGATTTAATTGCAAAGCCATCTTCCTGCCAATTCACAACTTTCCTACAGCACTCTGCATCATCCGTTCCCTTTCTCATCCAAACATATACCCTAAGTATTTAAACTCAGACACTTGTTCAGCTGCTCATCATCTAACATAACTTTCACACTGAGACTGTCCTCACTCACAACCATAACCTTACTCTATCTACGTTTACTTTCAAGCATCCTTGATTACACACCCTGCCGAATCCTCTCTAACAATCTTCTCTCTCTTCAGATTCGCCAAAAAGAATCAAATCATCCGCATATAATAGGTAGGCAACCCTCCACTCTCTCCATTCTCCATCATTTCTAACACCATTTCCTGCCCTCACCCCACCTCTTATTCTTTCATAACCCATCCATGTACAAATTAAATAACAAGGAGACATAACACAACCACTCGTCTCACATCGCTATTAATACTAAAACTATACCTTTGACACAATGGTATTCTTACACACGCTCTACTATCGTAAATATAAATAACTATATATATATATTATATATATATATATATATTATATAATATATATATATATATATATTTATATATATAGTATATATAATATATATATCTGTGATAATATAAATATATAACAGTACTATTATAGTATATATAATATATATATAATATATACGTATATATATATATATAATATATAAGTAATATAATATATATATATTAATTATAATATAATATATTATATATAATATTATGTATATATATATATATATTCGTTCCCGCTTCTATGGGATATATATATAGATATATATATAATATATATATATGATATATATATATTATATAATATATATATATATATATATATAATAATATAAACTCCACAATTATTTTTAAATAAGTTTTTTGTATAAAAACTTTATCCAGACTTTAATATCTTTGCGCTTACATTTGCAAGAAAAGTTGATCAGAACCTAGTGAAGAGAATTACAGTTGAATTGGAATTGTCACACACTGGTATGAATTTATCGACCTGACTGCCAATGACGTTGTAGAACCACCAACCACACGGCACTTTACCGATGCAGAAATCAAGTCATTTATCGACAACATAAAGCCAGATATTCCAGACTTCCCATCTCACTCTCAAAGCGTTGAAAGAAGTATAAATTAGTAACGAAAGCTTCAAATCATGTGTACGAATTTGAGAATCGACACAGGTTCATCCTTACTAAAGTACTAAACAGAAACATGTGTCAGCCATTTATGTTAAAAGGACATTATCATCAATCATATGATGATATATATGAATAGGTATGGCAACTTTTAAATAAATTGGTTGCATTTTGGCAAAAAATCAGAATGGTAGTAAAAAAATATATATAATTCATGTGTTGCTTAAATATGCATTTTAAAACATATTGATTAATCCTTACGCCTTTATTCTACTTAAAGAAATAAAATATGAGTAATAATATATATTTAATGAATAAAAAACTATGGTGTGTGTTGATTACAGAAACTGAGTCAAGCAGAATTAGCATTCTTTATAGGAACAATCTTTAAAATCCACAAGCGAATATTTAATCGATTTTCTGAAATTTGGTATGGATTCACATTTACAGTTAGCACAACTACTTTTACCTTCCGATTTTTGAAATTAGATATGACCACCCTATGTATATATATAGTATTATAGTATACTATATATATATTATATAGTATATATATAATATAGATATATATATTAATTATATATATTATATATATATATATATATATAGTATTAATATTTGGAATTTTTACAAATGTTGCAGCATATGAAACGATTATCTCTATCCCTAAACACAATAGTCACATATATATATAATATAGTAATATTATATATATATATATATATATATAAAGAATGAGTGCCTATGTATAATTTATATATATATATATATATGTATATATATATATATATATATATTTGGTGATGGATTTCAAAATAAACCGCACATATTTTGACAACGGCAACTGCAACCGCTTGTCACTAGTCTACACAACCGCAGCTGCAACCACGTTTGTCACTGTCTCGCAACCGCAAATGCGGTTGTCAGGAAGTTATCTTTTAAATACTCTCTTTTGCTATCAAAACTTTCTCTCTCTATTGATATATAATAATATATATATTTAGGTATATATAATTATATATATTATCCAGTATTAAGTTTATTTATATAAAAAATATAATGGTACATATATTATATATATATATCAAATAATAATAATAAATAATATAATAATAATAGATAATAATAATAGTTAGTAGGTGAGGAGGAGAAGTGGCAGTAGCAACATAGCCCACATGTGTTAAATGTTGTTTATGTACAACCGAAACGCAGTTGTTTGAAAAATTAGGAACCGCAAAAAAACCGCAACCGGGTTTAGTGCAAAAGTTGACTGCTCCATCATTATATATATTATTGTATACTAATATATATATATAATATATATATATATATTATAATAGTATATTATTAATATAATATATATATATATATATATATATATATATATATCATATATTATATATGTATCATCTATATATACTAAATACAGTTTAGGCTCGTGTAAACTTGGCTGGAGGCTGCAAGTTTATATCTAATATAATATATATATATATATATTATATATATATATATAGTATATATATATATATATGTAATATAATATATATATATATATAGTTATATATATATAGAATATATATAAAACTAACCTATTTATCTGCTGATATTCGTTATTTAAAAATAAGATTAGTTCTTCGAGTTTTAGATGTCGAAAAGTGTATGCGTATTACAACTGTGTTTTTTTTTCATATCGATTGCATGCATTCGAACACATCCAGTAATTAAAAGACTTGATAACTCTCTTAAATGGAAATATTATAAAATCAATATCTTTTCTAAAATATCGATACTGATAGGATTATCTCAAACGACTATTACTAATGTTTATATTTATGTGTAAATGTGTTTAAATTTTAAGACTTTTTCTATTTTTTATTACATTGCATGCATTCGAACACATTCGGTAAAACAAAAGCTAAAAATAAATTGTATTGTATAGGGTGCTCAATTTAGAACAATAAAAAACGTCATTGCTGCTTATGCTAGGATTTGTGGTCTCTCTCTTCATCTCTCTCTCTCGCTCACTCTCTCTCTCTCTCTCTCTTTTATATATATATATATATAATATAATATATTATATATATATATATTATATATATATATAATATATATATATATAATAAATAGTATCTATATATATATATATACACGGTAATTTATTTTTCATATATTTTCACTATGTTATTTCTCGCACAAAAAAAATAAACAAACCTCTCCCCGTAAAGGGAATAAACTGACTTTTTTGTCTTTGACTCTCTATATACAATTAAAAGAAGGACATTACATGGACAAATCTAGCAACCTTGTAAAATTTGAACCTTAATTTTATATGAGAAAAACTTCCAAGTTGCTATGGAATAATAGAAGCCAAACTGGCAACATTATAAAAAGTACTATAGAATTTTGAATTTTTTATTTTCGTATGTTGCTATTTTGTCTATTTTTAAGAAATTATAAAATTGGCTTATTTTAGGGCCGCAAAAGGCCAAATTTTATTCGTAATGAATCATATTAAAAAATAATATGACCCACAATTTGCAGTTGGAAAAAGGGATTCCTTTGTTATTTTCTTAATTGATTACTAATTTTTATGTACTCAATGTTAACAAAAAAACTCCGATACTTTATTTGACAAATTCATATTTCCTTATTCAACATCCTGATCCTGGCATTCTTTAATTTGGAGGGCTGCAAGCCAATAGGCCCTCAAGACGAGCCGCATGTAATATATATCATATATATATTAATATATATATATAATATTATATATTATATATATATATAATATATATAATAATTATATATATTATAATATAATATATATTATATATATATATTATATGTTTCTCATTATATATATATATAGAAGTCTCCAAAAAACACCTTCTCCACTCATTAAATATAGTACAAACGCGTCCCACAGGGCGTCATTCTCTCTCCTTTCCTCTTCAACCTTTTCACAGCAGACCTGCCCATTCCCTACCCAACAATCCACAAACTTATCACATACGCAGATGATTTCAGCCTTTCCCAAAATCCAGACGTAAATATAGCCACATCACACCCAAGATATACTCAACATTAGAACTTGCTACTCTCCATAAGCGGTCCGCCTCCCCCCTCAAGTCATTCCATCACCACCTAACCAAGACCGCCCCAATCGTCACTCACCCAGTAGTTTTTATCCTAAACAACACCCTCCCCTAACACAAAACGCCAAAAAATACTAGGTCTACCTATGACACACCATGACGTCTCCTCCAACCAATCGACTAATCACCTCATGCAACACGAAACTAAACACCCTCCCAACCCTTTCCCAACACAACTTTAGTGACAGGAAACACACACTCACCACAGCTTATAAACAACTCCTCAGAACAAACTAAACCTATGCTTCCCCCCCGCAAATGTTCCCCGCACTGTAATCTAAGCTCCAAAATTACAAATCCACACAAAACACCGCCTTTAGAATTATCACTGGATGTACTAAAACCACCCCCATCCAACACTTACATGACGAGACTTACATCCTTCCCATCTCCAACCCACCTGGAGATGGGTGGGGACTCAATCTAACCAGAAAACTCCTAAATGCACCCACCCATTGCCCCCAATATTGTCCAATCCCTCCCGACACAGAAAGATTCCCCCTCCTCACCAGATAAAATTCTATAATAACCCATCTAGCAACACTAAATTTCCTCCCCCCTTCGCCAATAGGGTAATGCTTAACACAATCCCATACACAAACTAACCAACAGTACCTACAAACCGCACCTAAAGAACAGATTTACTAAATTTCCCATAGAAAAAACACTGTCTAGAAGAGGCCAACATTGAGCCTCTTGGCCCGGAGCAGGATCAGGTCAAACCAACCAAAAACTCCTTCAATATAAACTATAGATTCAAACTAAGACACTGTTTACCCCCCACTTGCACCAGAACTGTCACATTTTGCAGGACACAATGGAGCACCTCCTTCTGGGGTGCACCGCTCTCCACGCCCCCCGTCCCGATTTCTCTATATCTTCCCTTCTCGACTGTGGAACCACCAAGAGGCGTGACTCGTGCTTCCTGGAACGCAGTGTAGCCCTCCAATTAAGGTGGGCAGGGGCAGAAGTATGTATGTATGTATGTATATATACTACTCGTGAAATACGCACACTGGCTCAAATTGAAGTTAACAGGTTTACACAAATGACGAACCGCTGCGTAAGTTATTATGCAAATAACATAGCATTTAGGACACATTATACAGTGGTCAGATTGTCGAGGGATCCTAGGAATCCCCTGGGGATCTCGGAATGGGCCCTGTATGTGGCCGATGCGTTTCTCCAACGGTGGGACGTTTCGCGGTGAAGGGTTTGTGTGTGAGGTGTTACTCAATATCGTGTAATGGCCACCTTTGGCACGAATGACGGCTTGGCACCGTCGTGGCATACTCTCAATGAGGTGCCGAATGTCCTAACGGAAATCTGATCCAATACGCGAAGCACCGCCTGCCCAGCGCCTACAGGGTTTTGGAGGTGGTGCAGC
Source organism: Trachelipus rathkii (assembly GCA_015478945.1). Classification (NCBI taxonomy): domain Eukaryota; kingdom Metazoa; phylum Arthropoda; class Malacostraca; order Isopoda; family Trachelipodidae; genus Trachelipus; species Trachelipus rathkii. Next base: position 1,202 of record JABUQX010083804.1, on the reverse strand, counting down.
TGTCGCAACCATCGTTTCAACATGCCCCACACATGTTCAATTGGGTTTAAGGAGAGAATGTATGCTGGCCAATCCAATGTCATGATTTGGACCGTCGTTAGGTGTTCGATGACGCATCTGGCCTTGGTGCTCCTTCGCGTTGTCATGCTATTAGGGCGAATCCGTCACAGATGTAGAGGGCATATGGCACCACATTACCGGGTCAAGGATATGTCTGGTGTACCGGTGGCGGCGGTTAGGGACTGCCATTAGGCACGTGCAAGCTCTGCCCAGACCCTGAAAGAATATGCCCCCTCAGACCATCGAGAGAGATCCCTCAATGGGGGTCGGAGTGGGGGGGGGTCGGGGGCGGGGGGAGGGACACGGGGGTGGGGGAAGGGGGAGGGGGGGGGGGAGGCCGGGTGTATATATATGTGCGGGGGGGGGGGTTCCCATATGTTCTTATGGCAAAATTACACTGCGCGGTACCTTTTAGTAGGGTCTTCCGGTTAATCTTCTGATTAACAATCGGAGGTTGTAGAAGACCGACTCTGGCTCATCCGTAAGAGCACATTCGTCCAATCGCGACGGTCCAATGTAGGTGTCCCGGAAAATGCTAGTCGCGCCGTCGATGCTCACATGGTGTGTCGTGGTACTATGAACCAGCCTCTTGGCCCGTAAATTATGCTCGCGAAGCGTTGACTGTATTGTATTATCATCACACAAGGCCACATGTACCTCCTGCAGCTGTATTTGAAGGTGCCTTGCTATTGTCATGACGGTCTCTTACGGCCCGCATACGCTTAAAACGTTATTCAACGCAGTCGTGTTCGCGTGGCCTGACTGGCCCGGGCCAATTGTGTGATCCTCGACCGCGTGCAATGGTTGTGGTGTCTAGACCAAAAACCGTCGGACCGAGTTCATACGTACGCACATCGGCCATGGAGTGTTGAATTTCGGTACCTAGTTAACACATGCGAGTTGATGCATAGTCATGTCCATGGTGACAGTGCCAGGTACAGCTCAATGGACCACGTACCCAGCATGCCCCCGCCATAACTTTTACAAATCGTAAAGCTTGAGTTACATGGTTTGTCATTTACCTTAATTATAGCATGGGCGAACCCTATACACCCCACTTTATTACAGCGTTGTTACTTGTGTCCTGGATGCTATGTTATTTGCATAATAATGTTACACAGCGTTCTGGTCCTTTCTCTAAC
>JABUQX010083803.1:0-46418 GCA_015478945.1 Trachelipus rathkii | reverse complement strand
GGGATAGAAGTAATGATGTCATTGAATAAGTGAGCAAATTTGACTGAATAATCCAAATGTTTGAAAATATTCAACAAAAACTGAAGGAGAACTGAAATTGCTAATAACAAAGAAAATTTCTTAACAAACTCAAATATATATATATATATATTGGGGAAATTGTACGTTGTATATATTAAGTAACCAGTGCCTTCTAGAACCCTTTCCCTTTTCACTCCTCTTTAAGGACTTAAAGGACAAGGAAAAAGATCTACAAGATATTTTCTGTTAACCATAAACTGCCTTAAGTAAATAAGGACTAGTGCATTATATGGGAATAATCCTTGCTATGTTAGCTAAATATTCTTTTTCAAGATATAAATTTTTGTGACGCAGAAAAGCATACATATAGGAATCATGCAGTCACCAATTATTCGCACTGGATAACAAAGATTCATAAAAAAAAAAGTTTAAAATGGAGAAAAATGTTAACTGCAAAATTTAACTAAACAAGAAAATAAGCATATTTCTGAACTTCCTCGAAGGCATCAGTTTAACCACCCTTGTAGCCTAACCCATCTCGGCTTTTCATTCTATACAGTTTATTGTAACTTTTGCAGAACTCGCTCCCTTCTACAATAATACGCCATTGGTTTCCTTGCAAGCTTTTGTTGTTGTTCCTGAGAAATGTATCCTCTACACAATTCTCTTTTATAAATAACCTTAATTCTGTCGAACCGACGACTTTAATTTACATTAGTCTTTAAGAATTACAAACAATCTCTTGTATATCTATGAGAAGTTGCCATGAAACTAGCGATGCCAAAAAAAAAAATAATAATTTTTTTTTTTTTTTGCAATGAATGTTTTCATTTTTTTCCGTTTGTTTTATAATTTTTTCATTATTTTGTACTCGTTATTTCGTTTTTTTTATAGCTAATTTAGAATGGATAGCCAGACCTTTTTTTTTTTTTTTTTTTTGGTACATGATTTTCATGATACGGATGAAATTTTCTCTTTACTCCAAAATAATACGTCTTCAAAAATCGGAAATGAGGATTAACTTTCGTTCCACTTAACCTAATTTTATAATTTTTCTTACTTAGTTAAAGATTTGTGATTCTTTCTTATAGAACATATCCATCAAATTTCGACGAGAAATAAATTTTCCCCCAAACATCTAAAAAAACGGTCGCATTTCTACATTTTTATTTCTACATAATCGAAATAAAGAAAACCTGATAATTTTAAAATATTCGTCAAAATGCTGGAGAAAAGGGCGTTTCAATTGAATAACGTAAATAACATTGGTGACTTAGGGTCCATTTTAATAGCTGTAGCAGAAGCGAGTTATTATTTATGGGCACGTTAAACAAGCTTTGCTTGTTACTAACTTAAAAATAATAATAATAATAATAATAATAATAATAATAATAATAATAATAATAATAATAATAATAATAATAATAATAATAATAATAATAATAATAATAATAATAATAATAATAATAATAATTTAACAACTGATGAATTATCATAAATCCTTAGAACTAAAATTCATGCTCTATTTCTTACCTGGCATACAATAACAAACAAAGCTAAAGGTAAAGCTGACAGAATCAATAGACCTCTCCATCCTAAAGTTGGCATTACAAGAAGAGCTAACATAACTTCAATGCAAGCTCCAACGGCCCAAAAACACTGAAATGTTCAGGTGATATAATAATAATAATAATAATAATAATAATAATAATAATAATAATAATAATAATAATAAATTAATAATAATATAATATAATAATAATAATAATAATAATAATAATAATAATAATAATAATAATAATAATAATAATAATAATAATAATTTATTTATTTATTTATTTATTTATTTATTTAATTATATAATAATAATAATATATTTAATTCAATTTTTAGTCAATATTTCTAACTTCATTCTTTCTTTTCAAAGGGTTGGTATATCCAGATTATAAAAGCAAAACATGAGTCTAATGTATTATGGATATTATAAATGAAGATAACAATAATTCATTTAATTCAATATTATGTTATATTTAATAAAACAAATTCAATTTAGTCTCTCTCTCTCTCTCTCTCTCTCTGCTCTCTTGGGGTCGGTTGGGGTCTTCGTCGGGAGGGTCTGGGTGCTGTCGTTCCTCTCTTTGCTCGTGGTGTCTGTGCTTCTGTCTCGTGCGTGGCGGGTGCGGATCTCGTTTCGTTGGCACTCGGGGTCGTGGCTGTCCCTTCTCTTATGCTGTGTGGTGCTCGTTCTGGAGTCTCCTTGGGCGGTGCTTTTGTGTGAGGGTGCGGTCGGTCGTCGGGGTGGGTCTGGCGTGTCTGCTCTGGGGGTTGCTCTTGTGTTCTTTCTTTTTTGGGTCTCATGTTACTCTGTGGATTCTTTTTCTGTGGCGGTCTCGGGTTATTCTGGTCTTGGCTCCGTCTTTCTCTCTTCGTCGTGTTCTCTCTTTACTCTTGCTGCTTGCTTTCTTTTTGTCCTTCTTGTTTTCTATTTTCTCTCTCTCTGTCTTACTCTTTCTTCTTTTTCTCTTTAATCTTTTTTTGTGTGATATGTCGTTCTTTCTTCTCTTTTTTCTTCTTCTCTCTATACTAACAGACACTGCTCTCTCTCCTGCTCTCTCTCTCTGCTTTAATTTCTTCCTTTTCTTTCTTTACTCTCTATCTTTCTATTTCCTCTCTTCTGCTTCTTTCTCTTCTTCTCTGCTTCTCTCTTTCTCGTCTCTTCTTCTTCTACCTTATTCTCTTGCGTGCTGCTGGTCTCTTTTGTCGTGTGAGCCTCGGTCTGCTGCTCTGATGCCTCTCTGCTTGCTACTCTCTCTTCTTCTTCTCTTTTGCATTCTGTGCTTGTACGTGTCTGGCTCTCGTCTCGTCTCGTCTCTCTCTCGCTCTCTTCTGGTCCCTGTTCTTCTTTCTCTCGTCTTTCTCTTCTTCTACTTCTTGCATCCTCTCTCTCTCTCCTACCATAGTCTCTCTCCTCATACCATGTCCTCGTCTTCTCTCTTTCTTTCTCTGTCTCTTTCTGGTCTCTCTCTCATATCATCTCTCGTTCCTTCATCTTCTTCTTCTCTTCTCTTCTCTTCATCTTCTTCTCTCTCTCTCTCTTGATTCGTTTATGCTCTCTTCTATACTTTCTATATATGAGCTTTGTTTCGTCTGGTGTCTGTCGTGGTTCTGTGTTGTCTCTTCTCTCGTCTTGCAGTTGTTTTCATTCTTCGGCGTGTCTCTGGTCTCTCTTCTCATGGATCGGTGCTGTGTTTCTTCCCTGACTCTCTCTCGTGTTGTATCTTTTGCGTGTTGTTCTCGGTCGTCTCTCTTCTCGTCTCTCTCTCTTCTCTCTCGTGTATGTGTTGATGCTGCTACGTCTCTTCTCTCTCGTCTTTCTTTCCTTTCTCTGCCTCTCTCTCTCTCTCGACTCTCTCTCTCTTCTCTCTGCGTCTCTTTCTCATCTCCCTCTCTATGATATGTGGAAGATAAAGAGGATTGATGCAATGTTGATAGCGCAAGGTATGAAGGGAGTTTTTTGTTTAAGTTTGCAATGGGTGAGTCTTAGTATGTGGATTGATCAAAAGTTAAGAAGTATGCGCACATAGCGAGATTTGTGAACAAATTAGATGAGTGATGCAGCGATAAAAATGAAGTTGGTGGAGAATGATCATATGGATTTTTTTTTTATATGTGTATTGTATTTAAAATCAAGCCTCAGATAGTAGGTTGTGTCTTATTGAGGGTTGATAGTCAGCAGCAAGGTATTGGATTATATTTGTGAGAAGCATTAATAGCGCCCGTTGTTATTAAGGGTATAGTGTTTTCTAGTACCCCTATTTCTTAGCTCTCGGTATTAAATTTCTATTGAGTTATGTAAGATTGTGGTTAGATGCTACTTTATGATTTATTTGTAAATGAAAAAAGAATCTAAAGAAAGTTTGATAGTATAGCTGTAGTAGGTTTGTTCAGTCATGTTTAGAATAAGTATATATTTATGAATAAGTTAATTATGTAATTAGTAAGTAATGTTTGGGTATATTGTGTGTTGGGTAGGTAGTCCACTAGCGGCGATAATCATGTTGTGTTTATGGGAAATCTTGGGAATATATATGAATCAAGAAGTTTAAATATTAGCTTTAGTATACCTATATAAAGAGAACAATGATGGCAGAATGTAGTAGTGAAAGTGAATGGGAGCTGTGGCAAGAGATTATGGTTTGGCTAGTGCAGACTAAATATTTGGCGAAAACAAGTGGGGGTAAGTTCTTTGCGATATGCCACTAAGATTCTAATCTATGCGGTGGTATGTTAGCTATCCAGTGTTTAAAGCATGAGTAGCTGAAACTCTGGTGTGGAATAAAAGAGATATCGTCTAAGGTGCAGTCCGATTTCAGATCAATAATTCTTAAGGGCGTGTTGTAGGATTATCTGTGGTTGAGAAGAATGATTAAAAAATGTAGATGACCGTTGTAGTGCTGGTGTGGGTGTTGAAAGAAGGCGAGTTGTGAGTTGTGGTGAATAAGAGAATAAATGATGTATATGTAATATGTTTACGCGACATGAGTTTATTAGTGATAGGGTAGGGATGATAGTCGGTGTGGGTAAGCAGCGCTGGTTATAGTGGTGATGTTTTAGATTGTTGAAAGTGCTAATCAAGTGATAGTCGGAAAGAATATAGGTGATTATGTCAGTGTAAGAGAGAGGAGTGTCGAAGAAAGGAATGCGTAATGCTAGCAGCAAGCAAGGAGAATAATTATTCGTGGCATCGGAATAGGAGCTAAATGGCGTGGTTTTGTGAAGGTGCATAGTTGTGGGCCTGGCCCAGGAGATGAACATGGGCTAGATTGAGCAAGATGCCAATAGTGGGTGAGGTTGGTGACTGTCACAGCACAGTGACAGGTTGAGACACTACTAAGGTGTAATGAGAGAGAGTTGTGTGAGAGAGGGCTGCGTTTTTCGGACCATGGCGATAATTCTTTCTAGCTTAGCTATGTTTTGTCGAGTGGCATGTTACTGTGTACCACTCCAGTGTTTCCTGGAGATCATGAGGATGGCTAGTTTTGTTGATTTATTGTTTTTAGTATAGTATATATATTTTATATTCTTATATATTTATATATATAATTTATATATATATTATATATTATATATATTTATATTATATATTGTATGTATTATATATATATATAATTATATTATTAATATATATATTTATATATTATTAATATATATATTATATATTATATATAATATATTTATATATTATTATTTATTATAATATTTAGGGTTATAAACGAAACACACACCATTCACTACACACTACACAGCCACACGCATATATGTAGGTGTTTTGGGTGTATTATGTATAGTATTTTATAGTATATTATATTTATATATATATATATTTATAATTATAATATATTTATATATATATAGTATATTATATATATAGTATATATATATATATTATAGTATTTTATATAAGATTATATGATGATTGATAGAACTATTTACATTTTATGCATGTGTGTGTCTGTGTTTAATGTTTAAGCTTTTATATGTCGACATTAAAGTGTGTCTGTGTGTGACATGCGAATATTTTATTTACATTAATTACTACTATGCCTTTGATTTCTCCTTGATAGGATGGGTACTTTTGTCTATCAGCAGTAGGTAACTACTAAGCCGGAGGAAAAATGTTTTATATATTAGTACATGGTATGTATGTAGTATGTTGTGTTCTGACTATGTGAAAACCTTATGCAGATTATTTCAAATTGATAGTCCACTCTACTACGCTGTTTCAAACCAATCAAGAATTTTTCATAGCCTACAGTTAGGTGGTTATTCAACTTTTTTATTTTCTTTTTGAAATAAGTCTACGGTAATGGGCTTTATTGGGGGGGTGTGGGAAAAAAAAAACCTGCATAGAAGCTTAAAAGAGAATGTGATACATATATCGTTACAAAAGATGATGTTATATTTGTTGTTTTTATTTGTTTAAGTGTTTTTAATATTATATATATATAGGGTTATAGATATATATTAGTTATTATAATTTATATTATATTATTTTATATTATATATATAATTATTATATATTTATATATTTATTTTATTATTTATATATATTTTATTAAGAGTATATATATATGTTGTTAATATATATATTAATATTATATATATTATATATATTATATAATATATTATTATATTTTATTATATATATTATATATTTAAGACTTTGACTCAAGCTGATTAACTACACATTTTCCGCTATGCTCTCAGGTTAAAAATTCGAGCGCGTAAAGGTTGTGTGTGAAAATCACTGCAATAATATGTGCATATTATTATTACAGTTTATTAGGAAACACTTCAAGAGAGTAGACCAAAGGTAAGGAAAATTTATCGAAAAAGACAAAACAAAAGCCAGGAAAAATATTCTCAATTTAAATAAAAATTAAAAAAATAATAATTAATGGGGTATAACAAAGCCAAACATGGTATTGTTGATCATAGTATATATTTAAGTATTCTATAACTCAAAAGCATGTGATTTAAAAAATAAAAACCAAAAAAAATTTTAAAAATCATTAATGTAAAAATGTGGTATAACAGTTAAAATTTTTTTTAAAAAAATTCTTTACAAATAAAAACAAAAAAAAATCTAAATAAAAAAAATACTAGGCCAGTAAAATTATAACATTTCGCAATACAACTACAGACATTAATTTTGCAAAAACATACTGTACGTTATTCTTCTGAATAGTAAGAACATAGTGGGAGCAGTTATTTTATAGGTATGCGTATAATGGTATTTGAATTAAAGAGTAAAATTAAAAAAGATAATAGGAAATAAGTGATAAGTAAGTACTTACGGATTGTGAGGAAGACTATCCCGAAATGCCAAAGCGCCAAGCTTAAGACGCCCTGGAGAGAAATACTATCCACACATAAGTAGGAGCAAATGCTGATAAAATACCCCAATAAGATAACACAACAGCTGCAAGACGAAGAGATCTTCTTCTACCATATTTGTCAGAGAGATTACCCCAAAATGCTGAACTCAGCATCATACCTATAATAATATAATTAAAATGGTTGGTAGTGTATTAATTACGATATGAAGGACTAAGAAATGGAACTTGATAAGAGAATTACATAAAATAGAAGTACAATGAGAACTAGTGGGTGAATTGGAGTGTGTAAGAGTTCATGTGCATTAGAGCCAAATGTGTTGTTTTTGTTTTGTTGTTACAGTCGTGATGCATTTACTGGGTCTGATGATTTCCTGTTCTAATAAAAGATAATGCTTTCCAATGATTATGCAGTATGATAGTACTCATACATCCAAATACGTTGGTGGTTCTTGGGGAGGAATAGAGTCAGAAGAACTTACCGTGTGCTTTCAAGTGTCCGGGGTGGTGAGAGCGACGAGGTCGCATGGCAGACGGGGCGCCCGTGGGTCTCGAGGCGCTGCTAGTCCGAATCCCTGATTGTATAGGAATATCCTAGAGATGAGTTCCCTCATGAGAATAGGGCGGTAGGTGTTGCCTTGAGGATGTGAACTTATTAAGAAAAATAAAACAGAAAAAACCTACCTTCTTAGAGCGCTGCATCCCCTTTTCAGAGAAGGGTTAAGACGGGGGGATCAAACATGTAGATCGGAACTTTGTGAAGGCCTGTGGTGGTTATCCAAAGCCGAGTCGGCCGACCAACGTGTTCGCAGTCAGAGTTTCATTAAAAAAAGGGAATGAGAGAAAGATAGTACATTTTAGATCTGTTGCTCGTTGAGCGTATGAGTGATTTGCTATTAAGTATGTAAGAGTATAATAAGACTTATTTAGGAGGATTAGTTCTCAAAAGTTTTATGTATGTTGTTGTGTAGAGTTTATGTCTTCAAAGGTTATATCTTCTCCAAATCTTCTTAATATTTTATCAATTTATTAACAACTCCTTATGAGGTTAACAACATGCACAAAGTGTTATCTATTATATTTTTCATAATCGTATAATCAATAAGGTAGAATATTGTGGTCATAGATATGTCTAAGTAAAATATAGTGTATTTTATGTTTAGTTCCATTATTTGGATTATGTTATGTTGATAATTTATGTTTTTTCTTATTATTTTTTATGTTTCGGATGATTTTTCTGTATTTATGATTATGTAGATATATTTATTATTTATTTAGTAGGTAGTCTGTAATGGTTATTATAATATGTTCTTTTACAGCTGCAAATATCTAACTTCTGTGCGGTCTATTGATTATTGTAATATTCTTCTTGTGATATATTAGTTATATTTATTATATTTTGAGTATTTTTTATTTTTTTTTTATTGTATTACCATTGTTTAAATAAAAAATCACACTTTGCAAGTGATTCTCAAATGCATCGGAGTTATAATATATATATATATATGCTCTATTTGAGCACAAAGGCCAGAGGCTTACCAAATTCTACTGGAGTTTTGTTTAAAATTGAAAACCAGGGCCAAATTGACATGCCTGACATGCTCCAATATGCGACACATTGAAATTATGCAAATCAAAGGATGTGGGAAGATAGATTAAAAAGAGTGTGCTCAGACTTTTACCAGTTGCAGTGTGTTTTATGATTATGTCTGATATATAAACATCTTATTCTACAAAAAATAACCTTATAATATGAGCGATTTTAATATTTAAAATGTAAATACTATAAAAAAAAAATAAATAAATAAAATGTTTTTTTCCACCAGGAATTAGAAATTTTCAAAAATAATTTGCAACTAAAGGTATCTAATAATATAGTAAATTACATTCTACAAAAACTTTATAAAGGGTCAAAAAAGTACCTAAAAATACTGAGGTAGTTAAAAAGGCTTGTTTCCATTCTGATAAATGCCCAGGCACAAGAAGGGTCTAGGACCTATTATAGCAAGAATCATCATTTCCATAGAGTCTGCTCAATCCAACACAATCCTTTATCAGAGATAACTTTGTATCTGTGCATAAGCAATAATGATATTATAATAAATTAAATGCAATTATATATATTATATAATTATATTATATTAATGTATTGTAATATATATATATATATATTATATATAATATTTATATATTTTATTTCTTATTATATTATGATATATATAGAAATTATTTTTTATGTTATTTAATATATCATTAAAATATTGTGTTTTTATTATTTAGTAGTATATGTTTGTTTGTTTATTTATTGTATATTCTTGGGTGTATATATATATATATACAGTACTCGTTACTGTGTATTTATTATATATATTTATTTTATATATATTATTTATATAATATTATATATTATATTGTATATATTCTTTTTTATATTTTTATATAATATATTTTATATTATATATATATTTATTATTATTATTTATTATATTTTATTTATATATATTTTATATTTATGATTTATAGTATCATTATGTTGTTTTATTGATTTAGTAGTATATATATATATAATATGACTAGGGGTCTGGAAAGAGAGGAGAAAAGTGAATAAAATAGCACAGTGAAAAATAGAAGGTATTTGGGAGTACACTGTTTATAACATCATTCCCAAGGCAGTGTATAGTTAGAATATGTAGTCTCCAGAGACACAGGAGTTGTGTAATTTGGAATATTGTATTTACTATATCGTGTAACACTCGCAGATGACAACTTATTGACAAAAATATATTAATAGCCGTATATTTCGGAGCTATGAACTAGATAAGTGATCATGACCAAGTAATTGAGATTCCTAAGCTGAAACTGAAAAGGATTTATAAAGAGAAACTTTATATCAATAGTGGCAGTTCTACCAGTTATTCAAGAAGAATGGATGACATAGAGCCTGAAGATTCGAATGATATAATGAAATTAATCGTCAATCAATCTGGTTCTCTTGTAATGATAAAGTTAGTGAGGAGAAATAGTTGAACAATAGTGTGTGGTTAAAAGAAGAAGCCATCAGAGAAACTTTAATGAGAATGTAACTGCATTAGAGAATCTAAGGAGAATCATTGATGTTAATAGTAAGTATGCTCGAAGCGAATAAGAATCAGAGCAGAGGAGCTCAAGATCACTAATTCATGCATTCGATACTAAAATAAAAGGATAATAATGTAGGCTGAGATATAGAACATATATTTTTAGTTTTAATTGAAACAAGTAAAAAGATCATTTTTTCATAATAGCTACACAATGTCAAGAAAGGAAATTATATATATAGTTGTCTCATACTTGCACTTTTTTTCAAAAACTAATTTTAAATAGACATTTCATAACTCTTGCACTAAAGCAGCATAAGTTTATTAAAAAATAAAAACTCTGTTTACACAGCAGTTATAGGTGGTAGCTATTTGTGAAATTCTATTTATAAGTATGCAGGTCATATAATTATGAATAAACCAGAATTAGCACACTGTATTGCGTCTTTAATTATAAAAGATTAATGGAATTTTTAATAATTAATAATAATGAAATATAATAATAATAATAATTAATAATAATTACAAGGTGATAAAGATTTGAGAATATTATTTTAAGTATTCTAATTAAGAATATTTTGTTTTTGTGGTAGTTCCTGTACAAAGTGAGAAACGTAGATGCTCACTGAAAGTGATTGATACTAGCTGGGAACCCAGTCATAGAGACACTTAATAAAATAAGAATCACTCAACTTGAAGATTTCCTATGATATCCTATAAGGTCGGTATTTTAATGCAACTTATGATTCTACCAGTAAATTGGAATCTTTAAAATATATATTATGCTAATTTATTTTACGCGGTAATTTTTTATTTATCAGTGTTTTTGCCCAAGACACATTCTGTCACTGTCTCTTTTAACAAAACTAATTCAAAATTATAATTTACATTTTATTTGTCTTAGATATTCTTTTTAATATAACTAATTTTTATAATTAATATATTTATATATTAGTATATTTTTTTTTCTTTCTATCTAGCATCTTAACATCACTAAAGCGCAGACTGACTATGTATTTCAATCTGTGCCCCTAGATCTAAGGCTAATTAACATGGAAGTATACTGTACCACTGTATATAGGATTAGAGAGCGCACTGATATTTTGTTCTTATTGCATCTGTTATAATATGTGTTACTTTCTATTATATATTTTTTTTATTAATTGTTTATTATTTTATATATAATTAAAACTACTAAATAAACTTTATGTTTATTAGAATAGAAAATTACTTTAGATTAAAATTAGAAATGTAATTAAAATTTTCAAATTACATTATTAGTATACATTAAATAATGATAATAATGCAATAAAATATAATTCACTATATGTAGCGTAATTAATTATTATAAAATCGGAGTAAAATTTCACAAATACTCGAGTTCGACGTAATTAAAAAAATTCTCATAAGTCTGAGATCACCAAATTCAAATTTAAAACAGTCATTATATTGGTGAAACAACTGATTTTTTCATATCGGAAACTTGTCAGATTATTATTACATTTTCATATAAATGTGACTAGAAAAGAATTTTCAACGTTAAAGTCATAGTTATCTGAAATGATAAAATCTTCCATCATAGTAACCTTTATTATATTTCTTAAGGTTTTTTTTTGGTGTTATATTTAGACTGTCACTATGTTGACATTTATCAGCTAAGATTATAACGTTTGAGCTATTAGAATATTCGATTGAGTACCAAATTTAATAGTATATCTAGTGTTACATGGATATGATTGTTTGACGAAAATAGAGATACAATACTGTATTTAGTTATTATGAGTAGTTTATATATGTATAATAGTACGTTTATTATATCATTATAGTTTGAGTATATTATATTAATTATGATTATTATTATTATAATATAATTAGATAATATTTTAGCTATTTATATTTTCGTAGTATTATATATATATTTTTTAGTTTTTATTGTTATTTGATATCAACTTGTTGTTATGATAGATATATATAGTTTTTGGTAATTGTTAATTATATATTTTATTAATATGTAATTTTATTGAGGTATTTATTTGGGTTTTAGTATGATGGGTATTATATATATATAATTTTAGGTTAGTATATAGTATATATTTGTATATATTATATTTTTAATATTGATAATTAGGTATGATGATTATATATATGGGTTTTTGCATATTATATGATTATTATAGGTATAATATATTCTATAGTAATTATATTAAAAGTAGTAATAAGTGAAAATCCTAAAAATTTAATAATCTTGTAAGCAATCTATTTTTTCTTTAGTACTCATATGTCTTGTAAGTTTTTGAAATTGAACTAGTTATATAAAACAAGTAAGACTGAGATTAAAAGTAGAACATTTAAGTAAGGAACGAACTTAATTTTCTTCTAAAACTAAAATCTTTTGTATACTCATCTTTACTTAAAACGATAAATAAGCATACTAAACAACTAAGAATCATTTTATGTAAGAATATAGGAAAAAAAAGTTTTTAAATAGTCTATGATAACCCAGTTCAGCTGTGTTTGTTTTTTGAGCGTACCTCTGGTACACTAGTAGGTGTTCTAATTTTTGATAACGATAACTCATACAGCTAATAAACAGAGTAGAAAATTTTTTTCCGTTATTAAAAAATTACTTCCTATGGTACTTTTCTAATAGTATAGGGAGACAGATTTTCTGTATCGCTAATTCCTATATATGATGAATACTGGGTGAACAGGTGCAATATTCCTTTCATGTCATTTTATTTCATTTGGAAAATGAAACGAAATATGATGACATGTGGCATGATGAGATCTATTTTTTGGTCATTTTTTAAAGGCTCTGTAAAGGCTTTGTTAGTGCCTTTCTCTTGCAAAGCGCGATAGAAGACGAAAACAATACTTAATGAATTAAAACACCCTGTTATAGTGAAATATAGAAATCAATTTTATATTATCAATAATCTATATTTAAACCCAAAAATTATTACTATAAAATAGTAATATCTGTTACCTCCATATAGAATTTAATTGTCACTAATTTTAATAATTTCTTTTTTATTGATTTATTGAATATATTATGTAGCTTTTGTGCGAATGGGGTTATTGATATGAAATAAATTTGCTTGGCCCATTATTTGAACACATGGCAGAAGAACATTTGTTCCATTTGTTCATATCCCCTTGAGTAATGAGTGCGACCCACATATTTTATTGTTTTTGGTCTATGTTATCATTTAACTAGAATTTTATGGTGATTTCACGCTCTTTATTTAGGTGTTTATTAATTATGCATTTCAGTATAATTTCTTTTATATATTCAATAGAGTAGATAATAAGTGTTGTGGTATTATGGTAAAGATTAATCAATATTTTGTACATGACATATTTATCCGTGTATTTACATTTACCTTCGTATCCAGACTCACTGCATGTTCTACAAAGCGAAAATATTAGTGCGGAGGCTCAGTATTGTGGTAATTGTCATAAGACAAATCACTGTAATATATGTAAATATAACCATAGGTACATTTTGGTACCTAAGTGAAAAAAGTCATAATTTATTTCATATTAATGATGAACTTTGGAGTAACACTTTTGTCAAGATCAAGGAGAAGAGAACATTGGGGTGAGTAGTGATTTGTGTGTTTCTTACTGCGTTAGGCTACCATTGTATTATTCCATTATAATTAACTTCTAATGATATATTTGGTTTCCAGACTAAAGTTGGATAAGAGATACAAAATTCAAAAAAAAATCTTTATTTTATATACATTACTATGGGCTAACTACTTATCTTAATACATATTTTGCAGGGTAATATAATTTTAGTTCTGTTTTAAAGTGTAAACAATCATCAAATAGTCACATGGGACCAATGAAAAAGGTGCTAAGAAAAATTAGCCTTTCACGGAAAGTTACGTTTTCAGAAGTGAAAGGAAAGGCAGCTGCTAGTTACAAAGGTAAAGTTATAGTATTGTGTGTTTTATATTATATATAAATGGTGAAAGAAGTTCATGAGGAAAATAATTATAGAAGGGATCATACTGTATTGATAAGTAACTGCAAGTGATTGACTCGTATGAGTGATTTAGTTAGAAGATATGATTATTGAATGTTGTCAGTTTATAAAGAGGCAATTCTGGTGTATACTAATCGGACGACTATATGGGTTCTTAGCTGTGATGTGGTAAGATGCTTGTGGTGTGTTTAATATGAGCTTAAGGTTTATGTGCTAAATTATGATGTTTTCAGGTGATATGTGTAGTATAAAGCTTGATTAGAACAGAAGTTGGGTGTTTTATGGTGGAGTCAAAGAAGAAGGAGAATTGTTTACTCTTCTATAGATTAAGTGTTTAAAAGATAGTGTAGAGAATGTCAGAATTATAGATTGTATAGAGAGTTAGAATTTGGTGAGATTAAGGTATTTCTTATGTCTATTTTTTAATGGTTTTTATACCCTTTTTGGCAATTGTTCCCAAGAGAGACAGATATTATAAAAAAGAATAAGAGAAGTAGTAGTGTGCTAAGAGTGATTAATGATTTGAGTAGATATACAGGTTAGGTAAATGTATGATAGATGTTAATGGTAGAGAAGAGTATGTAATGTAAAATGGAATATGATGCATTCAGGTCTGTTTTATAGATGTAATGTATTGAGAGATAATCAGTAATTATATGAATATGTAAAAAAATGTGTGTTATTTGTGATACTTGAGGATGTCATGTAAAAATTGTTGATTAGTTAATAGAATGACTTAAGGGGCTAGTGTATTGTACGATGGAATGAAAGGACAGAAATGAAGCTGAAAGAATCTATCGATATGGATAAAATAGTAAATATGATTTGTGGAGTGTAGTGATATGAGGTCGTAGGTTAAAAGATTAGAAAATACGTGTGTTATGTTAGGAATTATAAGTTGTTTTTGATAATGGATTTTTGAAAAGGATTAAAGGGATATAGCTACCTTGGTTATTAGGAAGCGAATCGTTAAAATGGTGATGCTAGTATTATCGAGAAAAGATGAAAATTAAAATATGAGTTATATATGAAAGTATGTTATGGAATGGAAAGGGACACATGAAGATCATGTGTGAGGGAGAGAGGTTTTGTGTGTGTGTAGAATGTAGATGTTTAGTGGAGTACCCAAAGAAGATTTTCTAATGTGATAAGTTTAATAGTAGAAAATGTGTGTTGTGTGTGGTGTGTGTGAGTACATAGGTTTTATTTACAATTAGAGATCTGCGAGTTGTAATAGAGGAACGCGTTGATTGGATTAGTTTAGAATGCTTGCAGATATGGATAAGAAGTTGGGTAAGGTAAGAATGGTAAGGAAATATAGATCAAGTTGTAGTAAATATTGTCTGTGAGACAAATCATTATACTTGAGTACTTGCAAGTGAGTATAGGTGGATTTGACCTCCGTATGTTAATGACCCGCATGTTTTGTAGTTTTTTCTTGTACATATATCGTGTTCTAATTATATGTAATTTGACATGATTTTAGTATTAGAGCTAGTATCTAGGAGGGTATCATAGCAGTTTTTGGTTTTCGATGTCTTTTTAATTTTATTGGTGACTAGTTATTGTCAAGTTTGTGCGTTTATATTAAATAAAGAACCTTATAAATGTGTTAGAAAATAAATTTACCTATTTTGTTTTTTAGCACTCTAGATAAGTAATGAATCTATGAGTGATCCTAATGGGTCAGAATTTTCAGATATGTAAGAAATGTAATGTTTGAAATTGATTGTAGATTTCATAAATGGGTTATAATTGCAGCTGAGAGTCCTTTTGTATATATGATCAATGCCTGAAAAGATTGTATGGATTGTTTGAAAGTTATCTATTGAATAAAATAAAAAGATGAAAATTGAGTTAGTAAAGTAATGTGAGTTTGGCAGATGTCTGTTGCAGTTAAGAATGGGTTGTTAGTATATAGGAATTAGTATTCACCTATATTCAATTAGTTATTTCAGGAAAATTGTAGGTTACCTTATAATAATATCAACTTCTACTTTTGTATTAGTATACATGGGAACTTTAAGGATGTAGTGAAGGTTTAACATATTACGATTTAAAGGTGTACCCATAATAAGTAGTGGATATTGGTGATAAAAGATAAAGATGTGTAAGTAGAATGGATTATTAGACAGATAGAATTTAAATATTATCTTCTATTAAATGATGGAGAGTTGAGAGTGAGACTGAGGTAATGAAGTGGCAATGAGACCTTGTATTTTGTTTATTCTGGTGAGTCAAATACGAGTAGATTTATTTTAAGATGAATATAAGTGAAAGATGTATTAGCAAGCAATTCAAAATGTTTATACATCCAATATTGAAAGATATATAATATGGATTTCTACAGTGTTAATTACCTGTTATTGTGTGTGTGTGATTGTGTAATAGTGTATGTGATGTGTGTTATGGTATTGGAAGGGAGTGTTAGTCCTCAGTTAGGTTATATTGTGCGTCATTAAGTGTAAAAAAAAAGTGATAACAGAGTGTCGCGTATTGCTATAATCCTAGGTGTTGATAAAAGGTGGGTTGTCACATAGTTACAATACTTCCATGAGTCGTTGTTGTAGTTCTTAATTAGAGTTGGTTTTTTGTCGGGTTTGAGGTAGAACTGTATATGACTATTAGTTAAGTCTTATTTAGATTCTTAGCAGTTAGATATAATATTATACATAGTGGTCAGGTGGAGCCGGTTTGCACTAATTGGTAGTTAGATGCAATATTATCCATAGTGATCAACTTGAACCGGTTCGCACCTGGCTAGCACTAATCAGTAGTTAGATATAATATTATACATAGTGGTCAGCTAGAGAAGGTTCGCACCGTTCGTCCTAATTAGTAGTTAGATGCAATATTATACATAGTGGTCAACTGGAGCCGGTTGCAACCGGTTCGCGCTAATCGATAGTTAATTATTTTTTGCAGGAAAGCAAAGCGGTAATTAACTCTTGTTTATTTGATTAAACATAAAATCGAATCGGCAATTATCTTTTCAAACTGAGTAAAGAACCGGTTGTTAAAATTTTGACAGCTCACCACTGCTTATATATCCTTGTCATCGGCACTCCAGAGATGGAGCTTAGGAGGTGCAAGTTTTTGGGTGGAGCCTGAGCTGGAGCTAAAAGAATTTTGGTGCCGGAGCTGAAGCCGGAGTTTCATAATTTCGAAAAACACGGAATCAGAATCGAACGAAGAAAATAGGAAAATTGTTGAGCCGGAGCCTGGACACTGAGTCAGGTATTTTAACATAATGGAGCCGGTACCGGTGCCGGTACATGAGCCGGTATAAAATCATCGGCTCCTCAGCACTACTTCTAGTTACAATGGGTTACTATAAATGATTAAATAAATTAATTAATATAAGAATAGTTAAGACCGGTAGTGAGTTGTAGCCGATTCAGCAAACTGGTAGTGGGCTGCAGCCGATTCGGCGAATTTGTAGTGAGCTGAAGCTGATTCGGCGAATTGGTAGTGACCTATAGCCGATTCGGCGAGCTGTAACAGATTCGGTGAACCGGTAGTTAAAATTCTTTCAGGAAAGTGAACGCCAGTTAACTTATGACAAAGCAGATAACAAATTGTAAAAATTTTGGCAACTCACGACTGGTTAAGAGCTAATAAATAGCAATGGCGTATTTCTATAAGGCAATAAAATAACATTTATTTAGGGTTAAACGAACACCGGAATTTTCAACACCGACACAGCCCAAGAACCATATAATGATACTATATATATATATATATAGTATACTACTATAGTACTATATATATATATATTTAATACTCTATATATATATAGTATTATATAGTATTATATAGTATATATATATATATACTATATATTATACTACTATATAATACCGTACTATATATAGGTATATATATTATCATAATAATATATATAACATATTATAATATATATATATTATTATACCTATATATATATATCATATATATATCATATATATATATCACGACTTACTTTTTAGTCCTAATAATTTATATTAGTATATGATTATTATTTAATATAATATCATATGTGTAATATAATAATAATTAATAGTATACAAGTAGATATATCAATTATATAGTAAAAAGTCTAAAACTTAGCTCTCGGTCTAATACATATAACATTATTAGTATAGACGACCCGCTAGTATTATATATAGTAGATATAAGTAATATGAACAAGTACGTCCCCTAACTATATAATATACTTATTCTATCTGTTCGAATATAGGACGAAAAGGATGTATGCTTATAAGCAATGAAACAACGCGCGAAAAAATGAGCATCAAACAAGCCTGATGACAATTTACTAAAAGCATTGAGAATATAAAAAAAAAAAATATAAAGATTAAAAGATTTATATAATTAACTAGAGTAAAATAATCAATAATGATACATATTATTATACACTATATAAACATATACAAACATAAAAGAATAATATATATATAGTACGCTGATTGTATAGACTACTGGAATAGTAATATTACTCCCTATCAATACTCTTATAAAAGTAATGATGTTAATGATATATAATATAATATAATATATACCATATATATAATACTATCACTCTTGATGTCTATAATAGTATATATATATACTATAATATATATACTTTACTAGTACATATAACCTTAACCTCATAGTTATATATTATATATATATAGTATACTATTTTTATAATATACTATAAATTATATCTGTATATCCTATATTATTTATCTATATAGCATCTATTAGGTAATGTTGTTGTTAGTGATAGTCAGTAATGCTTTTTATAGTAGTATGATATATATATTATATACTATATAAACTTATGATAACGAAATGAATGAATAACGATATGCTTCAATATATTCTAATGCGTAAACACTAACATGCTTATTATTAAATACAAGATCATACTGAGTAAATGTTTTTAAATTTCATTTTTTTTTTAAATTTATTACGGTCTAATGAATCAAAATATGACTGAATGTGTGTGTGTGTGTGCAACCAAATAACCATAATCAAAAATAAAATCTTGAATTTTGTTAGGATATGTAAAATTTGCTGTTGAGATAAACAAGAGAGTTAGTATTTAATGGGCGAAAGGCTTAAATAACCAGTAAACGTTTCATGTCCTGAAAGTAGGCTTGAGGCTCATGTCAATGCTGGCATACTATTAACAGTATATTTATTTGTGACAATATGTATTAGTTCTATGTAATGACTAATCATTTAAGATAGAAACTGGGTTGCCTACACAAAATGACAATAAAGCTCCTGAAAAAAAACGAAGACATTACAATTTTGGCTCATTGAATATATTGCAAGTGATAAAGTGCAACATAAGCAACAAGATATAGAAAAGCGGTAAGAATAAGGCTCAAAGACGTTAACAAAACTAAAATCCATTCAAAGAAAGCACGAATTTATTTTCAAAAATTATAGGAAAACACACACACACCAGTATATGTACAAACGCCGCCGTTCAAGATATAACACACCAAGACTTTGCACTACACACTAACTCACAAATACACGTTGTTATGCAAAATTTAGATCGCGAAATCGTGAAAGCTTAAATACTGCAAACGACCAACAGACTCAACAGACTATTGACCATAAGATATAATTAAGCATAATACCCTCATTGGTTGAATCTAACTACTAACTACTCTAGCTAAGACTACTACTACTAAATAATAATTAAAAATTAAATAATAAATAATAATAAATAAGGTCTTAATAATAATAATGAATAATCATTAGTTATGAGATAGATAAATAATGATAATACCATAAATGAAATGAATAAGAATTTAGTGGACTTAGAGTTAGTAATAATAATAATAGGCCGATAAATACATAAATACATAAGAGCATAGTAATAATAGACGCAAGGGCCTGTGTGTCTGGGTTAACACGCACTACAGAAAATAACCGTGTCAAAGGAGCTAGGATAGTACAGCAAAAATCCAACACCGGCTCTGTTTTATGGGCCTAAATAGAATGAACATAATAACTAATCCTAAGTATGAGTGATATAATCATAATTATAGTTAGTAATAATGACGTTGCCGATTAATATATCAAATTTGCCTTACTAATACATACATTTTCTATCCCTCCTTCTTAGACACGCAGGATAAGATAATAATAATAATCAGGTATCCACGAGTTATTGTTACACTATAAATAGGGACCCTCTGATAGGGAGTGTTAACAGATCGATGCGGGGGGGGGCAGTGTAGTAGAGTGGACCGCGTGACGGTGAGGATATTAATAGGCTGCGGATAATTAATAATAGTAAGGGATGACAGGATGGATAGGGATAGGGGACGGGGAATAAGTGGGCAGAGGTGGGCACGTGATCAATAGCTACACTACTCCAATTAGAATAAATAATGAATAATCCTAATAATAACATAAATAATAAGTGGAATAATAATGGAGTGCAATGGATAACTCTACCGAAAGCATGCAGAAGTGAGGGAAAATAATTAATTTATAAGATAATAAATAATACAGGAGAATCAATAAATGGGGGAACTTCAATAATACGAGCACTGTTGCGCACTACTAATATAGCATCTACGCAAAGACGAAAACCGGACTGCCTGTTGACTGAATATTTATGAGGAACTATACATAATCTCATAGCACAGATTTAACCAACAGCCTGCCAATGTGAGATGGCAAAAAACGATTCCTTGTAGGTCGCGTAGGGCGTGCAGTACTTGTGAGCATCGTCACCACCTCTGGTCTTCCAATCAGTATTTGGAAAGGTCTGGCGATCCATGAGTGAGCCCACAGACTCTCATTGGCCCCAAAAATACGTCTGGAGACATAGTCGATTTCTTTTCTCCTAAATGTTTGCGTATGTCGGTAAAAAACTCCTTGACGCTAATATTAGTATGTACCAATGGAAAGTGCGGCAATAACTCAATGGAGTGAGTGTCGAAAAAAATTGAGAGTGTAAACAAGAATTCGCCGGCGGCCAACGTACGCCACGCTGAGGATGAAAAAAAATACTCGGGAATTGCGGTGGCAATTGTTGCCAAGAGCTGTGAGTTGCCAGAGTATTCGCTTCGAGACAGGAGGGGCGCGGGGTGACCGGGGCGCAGACAATCCTTTTACCATACTCGCACTCTCTACACCTTTCACCTCATCAAGCAAGCGGCGTTCGAACACGTCGGAATTTTACAAAAACAACGTGGTAAACAGAGGCACCAGTAAGACGTTCACTGAGCTAGCGGCACGCGGCCTGCCTGGCAACAGAGTGACGCAACCACCCTCATCCCGTCACACTCTGAGAAAAGCTGGCTCTGGCCTTGACGGCACCTTCGCCCGGTCATGAACTCGCCGCACGCTCGGACAATTTGGTGAAACTATTGTGCGCGCCGTGTACTACAGAACTCCCAGCAGGGGTCAACCGGCCGAGCTTTACGTGGCAACCACAGCGGCAACCGCGGCCCTGCTACCTCTGAATAACGGCCGTCCTCAACTGAACAATAGAGAATAGTACCTGCGATCATGATGCTACGTAGTATGAGGACTGACGTAGTATCATACAAACTATTCGGAATGTATTCGACTCACGTAAAATGTCGGCTGTCCCTCACCCCAACTATGCTAAAACGCATCGCCGACCCCTTAGTCCAGTCTCGGGGTGTGGATTGTCCGCGGGAGTCCCGCGATATCCGTCCTCGCGTCGTCCGCTGATGCCCGCGCCTGTCTCCCAAGTTTAACTAGGGCGGTCGTAGACGTCGTTCACAAGCAGGGCGTGAGTTGGCACTGCATACAGCCCTAAGCCACTGCGCGAGAAGGACCATGACAGCTAAGGAGTCTGGGCTCACCTTGCACCAAAGCAGAACGTCGATGGCACTTGCAGGTATTGAGCTCGAGATAGAGGACGCGACCCTCCCTGTACGTGACAACTGCCCCCTGGCCGTTCAAAAAGTGGCTACCGCTATCACCGTCGGCCTTGGGTGGACGTCGGGTAGCGGCAACCCGACCCATACTGCTCGCCCTTGCTAGGTCGCGGGCCGTGCCACATACTGCGGCACTAAGCGCTCCGTATTGTCGTGGCGCTGGTGGTACGGGTCAACAATCCGAATGTATGCCCGGCGCGCTCGAGGTGCATCGCTTACTCGACACATCGGTGAGGGGGAAAGTGCTAAATACTACCATAAAACTACTAAAATGACTTATAATCGTGCTCATACGGAACCAAATACCTATGAAAAACCCTCCTACTCCTGCCGGGTATGGAACCTGGGCGGCGTCGGCGGTGACTGTCGTTATTGGGTAAAAATATTATAATATACTCAAATACATATCCGTTAGCCGCTCATGAATCAATCAGTGTAACATACAATACCTACTATATTACCTACCCGTACCAAATATAATACATATAAACTAGTGCAGGTAAAAATCACTAAGTCAGTTCATCATCCATGTCGACATTTGTTGGTGGATCGACCTCTTCCACTAACAGTAAGGCATCCAAATACCTGCGAGGTGAGTAGTCTTGGCGTGATAGAGGACTGTGGTCAACTTAAATATTGTGGTGGGCCTCCTCCTGCGGCCTCGGCTCGCCACCCATCTCGTATAACCACACGCCGCAGGCTAGTGTCTCCAGACTTCGTAGCAGGGCATGAATAGGATCGCCCCCTGTCCCATCGGTGTCGACCCCTCCCGGCATCACACCCACTTTCCGAACCGTTTGCCGCGATCACCGCGTGTACACACATCTCGTACGTCACAATCAAAGCAGGTCCCACTACCCGCCCCCCGACCCACACCCCGTACCGTGGATTGACGAGCTCTCTTGACAAAAGCTTGAAAAAGAGAGACCACCAATCGCCCAGAGCAAAGCCACGCCTGCTCATCGAGTGCGACCGCCCCCTCCCCAGCACTTGCTGACCTCGGCCCGGGCCCCAAACCACGGCTCTCCGATTAACAGGGAGCGCAGCCCCTGCCTCAACCTCTACGCCCCAGTGCACCTATACGTAACAGCCACCCCGAAACGAGGCCAACCCCCCCGCCCGGCTAACCACCCTGACTCCCCCGCCGAGCCGTTTAGAAAGGGCTCTTCCTGAAAGCACCGGCCTCCACGAACAGCAAACCCTTCTTTACGAACAACCTCGTCGCTCTCTTACAACGACCAAGAGACACGCTCTAAAGTATCCTTTGCACCGCGACTTGACAGATGTATCCACCGGCCGGCGAGCGAGCAAGCAATTCTCAGAGAATGGTTACAGCATCGCGCACCGGAAGAGTCTCTCGCACGCACTTGCCGCTTTTTCCACAAACAGACCCACCACCGAACCCAGAGTCGTCCCCACCCACATCGTAATTAAAGGCTTTCGCGAAAGATCGGCACGCCGCAGGACTTGCCGCCACGCCCCCAGCACCACCATGTACGCGTCACGCGCGGAGGACCGACGGCCACCCGTCCGGACCATCTCATTTAGACCGCTGCACCCCGCCGCCGCCAGTGCAAACCACCACCATACCACCCAGGCATCCCTTTCGCAATTCCAACACCTCAATTTACTCAAACTCTAACTACCTCACAGCCAGTCGCAGCCGTTAATTGCTAAACACCGCCTGGATTCACAACCCCTTCCTCCTCTCTCCCGCCACCCCGCCCCGACCATCCCGCGAGCCCGGGTCCCCGCTACTCTCAGATACCCTAATCCATAGGTGGGGAGCCCTCCTCCAGCTCCATTCCGGATCCGCACGACCACGCCAGGCAGGGGGGCACGCCCCACCGCGCGCCGCCCACCGCGCGGCGACACGTAGGACTTCCGCCCGTCCCGCCGCCCGGGACAACCACCACCCGTGTCACCCGCAGGCCCGCCTGCACCAACGCTCCCGGCGCTCCCCCCCCCCCCGGTGGCCCGGTGAGCCTTGCGCACCGCAACCGGGTGGTGGTTAAAGGCTCCTAGCAGTGTCAGACGCTCCCAAGTTCTCGTGCGTCTGCCGGGGCTGGCCGCGTCCTCGGCCCCAGGAGCCCACCCTCGGGTCCCCCGGCGGCAATTGACTTGGCCAGTATGTGTTCAGATATGCGCGCGACAATTGCATCGTTCCCGCACTGACTGAGGAACACCCACCCTACGTGCTGGTGGGTCACCCTCGCGCTGGTAAGTGCCGCGCGCCTGAATTCCGACCAGAGGGTGGAACATGGCTGAGCGTAGACACCCAGCCTCGGCATGTCAACGCGCGGGCCGGGCCAAGTCGGGGGGACGAAAAAAAAGCGCCGGTGGGGGAGCAGGACGAGGGCGACAACCAGGAACAAACGGAAGTGCGTCGCTCGACGACCAACCCTGCCAAAAAAAGCAGCGCGGATTGGCGCCCACGAAATAAGCGCATCGGCGCTAACAGACCCCGCAGAGCGACCCAGACAGGTCACAAACACACACATAAACTGCCGGCAACACGCTGCGTCGCGCCAAACTAAAGAACACGGACGACATGGCGGCCACTGCGACCAAACACTCAAAACGTGCTAGCCCAGGAGACGGAGACCACACCCACGTGCGCGCATTGCCAGAAAACGGACTAAATCAAACCCGCGAGCCCCCGCGTCGGCCGCGGCTGGCCACCACCAGCACCAACATGTATCACTGTGTCACATACCTACCACCTTACGTACTGCCAGTGATTCACACGTTGGGTCTCGTGGGTACCTTGCGGGGTGCCACGGTCCATCCTACACGAAACACCATTCACAAGGGGCTGGGCTGGAAGACACGCCCAAGCAGCGCCGCGCCGCCGCTCGACGAGTTCTATTGAGGCGCGACCTTTCCCTTCACCCAAGCGCGATGGGCGCGGACGGAGTGGTGCAGAGGCGACGTTGCGGCGCCCGAAACACCCGCCCTGACGCCGACCATGCGCGCCCCGACGGGCGCTGCACCGACCGCCCACCCCCCGGCGCCATGGCCCGCCCACCGCAAGTGACAACAGTGCCCGGACACACAAAAGAGGAAGGAGCGGCTACGATCGGGGGCCACGCCCAACCACACCACCCGCACCACGCCTGGCCCCGTAGTCACGGCCCGCGTCTGACCGACACGCAGACACAGACCAGCCCCCGCTTCCCGCGAGACCAACTCCGGCCTCGCCCACCACACCCACTCCCACGCCCCCCCCCCCAACTAAAGCCCTCCTCCCCCTACCCCTTCCCCCCCCCCCACCCCCACCTCCCCGCAGACAGTGCAGCCGCGGCGCACCACGGGTCGGATCCGTCGCGCCCCGCCGACCCAAAAAAAAAAAAGCGGCTCAGGAAACAAAAACCTTGCCTCCAGCCGCGCACACCCAACAGGCGAAACAAGCAGTGCCCAGGAAAGCCAGAGGAAATAGTTACCCCTAACTAACACCCACAACACCCGCTGCTCCCCCCGCGCCGAACAGCTCCGCCTACCCTGCAACCCAACGCCGCCCCCCAAACCACACGCCGCCGCCAGATAGATCCCAGGGACCCCAGGGCTGCCCATTCGCGGCCAGCCCTAGCGGGCCCGCGACGCGCGCCGCGATCTGGCCGATCGCCAACTGACAAGAGACCGTCGCTCCGCACGCATCGGACTTAACCCCCCCCGCGTCGCAGCGCAACCAAGGCTCCCCCGCCCGCGCCCCCGCCCGCCCCCCCCCACGCCCGGAAAGGCCCCACATCCCGACCCAGTCCCGTCACCCCAATCACACACCGCCGCCGTCACCGTCCGCGAGCCGCAGTGACCTCAGCTGCGACCGTGGCCCACCGACGCACCGCCCGCAGGCCGCGAGGCCGTGTCCGCGCGGCACTGAATCATCAGCGCTTCCCCTCTACCCTAGCCACCCCCTGCCGCCCACGTGTACCGCGCGCCCCACCGGCGCGAGCCATGGCCTAGGCCTGAGCCGGCGCATGATCCGTAGCGTGGCGGGCACGTGAATCTCCGCCTCGCATGCGCCGGCGTCCCGTGACCGACGCCCTGCGCGCACCCCCCCGGCCGAGGCCGCAAGCCTGCGAGGCGATAGCCGGGGCGGACCGCCCCCCCCCCCCTCCCCCGCCGGCGCGCTGTAGCGGTGGGGCCGCCTAGATAACGCCCGCACCATGAGCTGAGCGTCGCTTGACGCGAGCCCTCCACACTGTCCCCTCACCCCCCCACACCACCCCCGCCCCCCCTGCTGACCCAACTACCTGGACCCTCCCGCCCCGCCGCCCCTCACCTCCCAACCGTAACCCTACCAGCCATACCAGCCGCCCCCGCCGCGCCTACCAGCCCGCCGTTGCTGCAGCGGCGGCATCCACCCACCAACGCAGCCCCGTACCCCCACCCTCCTCCCCCACTCGTCCCGACCCATTACTCCAAATCAGCACGCGCCCAACAAATCAAGCCAACCCCTACCCGGTCAGGAAACCCTCAACCGTCTAGCCCCCCCCCCCCCCTACCCCTCACCCCCCCCCCTGACCCCCCGCAGGAGCCAGCGGCAACACCGAGCCCCGCTGTCAAACACCACTGACACGCATCACCAGGGCCCGGAACATCGGTCAAAGGCTGCAACGGCTGCGCGCCCCAGTCCTCCATCCTAGCGCCCCCCCGCGGCGTGTGCCTCCACCCGTCACTGCCCCACACGCTCTGTGCTGTCAACCCCCTACTACCTACTAACTCATCACCCCGCCGGCGCCCTACCTACCTAGCGCAACCGGTACTGTACTACACTCCGCATCCACATGCCTCACTGTTGCCGTACTTACCCGCTCACACACCACTTCACCCTATCAGCGCACCTCCCCCGCGCCCCCTACTCCCTCCCACCCCGCCCCAACGCACCCATCCTACACGCACACCCCACCCCACCAGCGGGGTCACATCGACCGTAAGCCACTGCGTGCCGCGTCGCCTACCCCCGGACCTACGGAAAACGGCCATACTCAGCCCAGTTAGCCCGTCTGGGCCCCCGCCCCGCTGACCTACCGCGTCCACCCACCACGCCCCCCCCCCCCCCCTTACCCCTCACCCGCCCTACATTGCCCGCGTCGCGACCTCGCGGTCTCCTCGAACCTTAGCACCACTACTCACTCGCACTCCGCACCCTGCATGGGCTGCGACGCTCCCCGTCCCGCCCCACCCTGCGACATTCCGCACCCCCGGAGGCACCCCCTCACCCCACCGCGCGCCCGCAACACAACGACACCCGACACGCGAGCCCACGCGGGGACCCGCGGGCCCGCACGCGGCAGAGACCCCACACCTTCCCACGTGACCACGGGGAAGGCCCCAACTGCGGCCTGTGCGCACACAGACCCAACGCGCACAGGAGCTCCCCCCCCCGACGTAGTCTTCCTCCAGCCGCACCACCTACCCCAACACTACCCAAGGTGACCGTCGAGTTGCCTCACATACCTCACCCCCCATACTCACCCCACCCAGTGCACCACCCGCATCAGCGCCCATACCTATCCACGCGCGCCAAATGGAAATCCTAGCTGTCCACCGCCGCCTAAAAACGCGCCTCCGACCACTCCCCAACCATCCACCACCGCCCCACCCCCTCCCCCTCCCCTATATACCCTACCCCCCTCACCCCTCACCCCTTCCACCCTACCCCCCCTCACCTCACCACCCCCTCACACCCTACCCCCCCCCCTCTCTACCTGTCACTACCAGACAAACAAAGAAGGGGACAAAAGGGATCTGATAAGCGCCAGTAAGGATATATATGGAAATACACAGCGACTGATTGACCGGCTAAAGCAAAACCAACCATCAACTTTAAAGCCACTAATAAACGGACCAACTACAAACAAGGTCGCTGTAATCATCAACACCACCACCACCCCCCCCTATCCCCGACACCAAGGCCTCAAGGTACCCTAATATGTACCAGACGAGTCAAACGGCAAGAGGCATCCAAACAGAACAGATGCTTCAACAAAACGGGGGGAACCTCCCGTATAAACTAATTCTAACTCCCACAGAACGACGCCGCCAGTAAAGCAAACAAGTGACGAGCTGAGGAGAACCAGAAAAACCAGGACCCCGTAAAGTCCGCCCAGTCTCGAGTACACCGCGGGAGCACTAATAGAGACCGCTGTAGACCGTAGCAAGTAGAGGAGGTTAAGCCGCCTGTTGAAGAGTTGGACTGGGTGCCCGGTGATTAAAGAAACTGTCGCGACGTTGCGCCGAAGAAACGAACAACCAAACCAAGGAGGCGGCGGGGAACGACGAGGCGGCGGAAAGCGACGTCGACAGCCGTGGCGCATGTTCTATCCACCACCACAAAAAAATCCAAACAAAACAATAAACAAAACAACCACGAGCAGACTTTGAACCCAGTCACCCGAAAGTAACCGGAAACCGGCACTAAAACACATCACAAATACCACCAACCACCCCTAAAACAAACACTACAATCATAAAACCCCAAAACAAAACCACGCCAACCACCATTCACATTCCACTTCCCACCAACACCACCGCCACGCCAAACCAAACCACCCCAAACCACACAAACCACAACCACAACTACAACACACAAAACGCCAAAAAAAAAAAAAAAACAAACCCAACAACTCCCACCCCACAAACAACAACAGCAAACCAATACTTAAAAAAACAACCAATTAACACCCACAACCGAACTAACAATCCAGAACACTCAAACAAACCACCCACACCACACCAACCAATAACGAACACCGTCCATTCCACCTTACATAAAATCATTATATTCTTATAACAGAACCAAGCCACATCATACACTCACTCCAACAACACATAACCCCAACTAACATCAACCTCACCAACAATCAACACACTACCATAACATAAACAATAAAAAACACTATCAACTATCACTACAACTCCATACGCCTCACCGACCACCCCAACCCAACAACCCCAAAAACAATTCCAACCAACACAACAACACCGACCCACACTACCCACCACCAACACACCACTAAACCCACACAACCAACCCCCAAAAAATAAACAAATCAATAAATAAAAAATACAATACTTAAACATCAATAATTATATACAAAGGGATAATAACCCAAATCAGTATATTCAATACCCACACTCACCAGCATCAAATAAATATTTAATTTACACAATCGTAAAAAAATAAAAACCCCTCACTAAAAATTTCCGCTGATTCCAAATCACAACTAAAACACCTACACCCACAACAAACACAACACACACCACACACCACACAAAATTTGCAAAAACATAACACACATACATACCTACCTAAATAACACATCCACATACTTAACAAACCCTTACTAAAAAAACTAACCACAAACCCTAATAAAAAACAACAAACCAACAAATAACACACCATATACCACCTTACATAATCAATTAACCCATCCATATTAAACACACTACAACAGACATCTTTCGCAACCACTACTCAAATGCAAAGCAGCACGAATATGAGTATGGGAATTAGGAAAAAATCATACAACTTTTCATAAGTGCTTAAGCATTTGCTTTTACATGAATGCTCGTTCCTTTTCGAATCCATCCCCCCCCCATAACATTAAATAACCATAATACCACGTACACCTACACACTCCCCACCCTACCTCCCTCACTTCACCCTTCACACCCCTCCCACCGCCCTCACCAATTTCCTCATCCACACTACATACCTTTAACCTATTGTCACTCGCATCATCCTTGACCACGCGTAAAATGCTCACCCTATACCACTCGCCCCTTAATTCGCGTCCTATTTTCACTACGCCCAAAAACATAACTCCCCGTAAACTAGCTCTTGAGATATCACCTACCCTTTATATGCCCTCCCGGCCTTTCATGTCGCCTTCCACCCCCGACTCACCCACCAAACCCCGAAGCACCGCGCGCACGCCGTTCCCAACTTCCCTCTTTTAAGCATCCAGCCACACTATATTCTCTCATCCACCATTGGAAGTCAGCGGCAAACCGCCTACACGCCGCACCTTCTCTCCACCCAATATACAAGCGACAAAATTCTGCCTCTACAACGTCTAATAAATTCTGTGATAAATCCGTATTTAATGAGTAATCCAATTTTCTTCACTACGAGTTCCACGCGCCTCGTGGCGCACTCTCAAAGCTGCCTGCCCCCTACTACCCACTTCCTGCATCTCTCTGCCCCCCCCCCCCCCCCCCCGAATCTCAAAAGGGCTCTGCGCCGTGACTCATCCTTTTACCGATGTCCGCTTTGGAACGGACCACACCATTCGAACGCACCGCGCATAATGCGACACCCGCCACCACCCGGAACACAAGCCCACAACAGCCGCTGCAACCACATTCAGCCAACTGAACTTGCAATCCACATACCATCACCAACCTCAAACACCAACGCACGCTATATATTATACTATATAGATATTACATATATATATCATCCACTATAACTATAATACCTATATATACTACTACACACTATATAATCTCACAATATATCTATATACTAATCATACCCCTATATTATCATTATATATCCTATATACTATATAATCATACTACCTATACTCACTACCTATACTATATTCTGAATTCCTTCAATACCTAATCCAAATTCTTATACCTCCCTCGGCTTCCAACTCCATCCTGCCCCCCCCCCCCGCCCCCCTCTCTCCCCCACCCACCCCCACTACACACCCAAAACCCCCCAAAAACAATTGACCGATCAGACATGCATTTCCCACGCCACCCCACAAAAACACAAATTACTCGTCGCACTTTTGCGGGCACCTCCCACCCTCCCTCCCGCCGCCACTCCAGCATTCACGATACTCCCGAATCCCCCATCACTAATATAATATATATATATACCCTAATTATATACTACTCATTACTATATATCACTATACTCATAACTATACATATATACTACTATAGTACTACATACTATATATATCATACACCCTCATAAGATACTACCTAATATATATATACTACTATACCTAATATCTATATATATATATACTAACTACATATATAATCCTATATCATATATATATACTCACTATATATAATATATATATCAATACCCGGTCATTCCAACCGCGAGCACCCTTCTACCAGACTGCCATAAAACTCGAACCCTGGGGCTCCGCAATTCTGTCTCCCCGCAAAATTTGTTAACGATACTCTACAGACGGCTTCCATGGTCCCTCCCATACTGAGAGATTCGCACACCCAGGTCTGCTCCTCAGCTGAATACTATATATCATAACCCTGGGACCACATCGCCTCCTATTACTCTATATAACATGTTATATATTAATATTAACATTAAGATATATATCATAGCTATATCATTTATTACTACCATTATACAAATCTTTATTAATATATTTCAATTATAATTTGTATTATACCCACATTATTTATCTATATAGTTATTACCAATATATTCTAAATTATATATACTACTCTATATACGAGTAGTAATATATATATATACCTTACTCTTATCCAGATAATCATATATATATTTAATCTTGTTATATAAGAGGATTACAAGTTCAATCTAGTAAGTTTATATTCCTATACTTACTTATCTAATTTAATAATTATTTTAATTATGATTTCATCATAATTATTCTCTCATACACGCCAAACTGTTATAAACTCTTATGACCCGAGATCTAACGCTCGAGAGTAATGCAACACTTTTAAAGTATTCTATTGGACAGTGGCACTACCTAGAAAAGAACTCGACTACAGGATATTTCGAGATTATATTATGATAAACTATATATATAGAGAACTCTCAAAAGGGCCGAACTCCCCAAGCAACTCTCCCCATTAACTACTCTCCTATCAATGATCGGAGGCCCCTCCACCTTATAGGGTTCGGCCGCATATAAATTAGATGTATGGGGAAACTTCGTGATCTGTCAAGTCTTCAATAATCACTAAATACACTAAATATACACTCCTCAACACGATCTAGACTGCTATGTGCTCTGCTATAATGCTGTTCGACCCGCTATGGCCAGCCATCGCATCACTTCTAATCATATGTACATCAATCGTCAATCTCTGCTATTAATGCTTCATTCTCATGTGGCACCATGTACCTCCTATTGGCCACAACATTTACCATCGCACTCACCAAAAAAACAGAGCTCCTGCAAAGACAGACTAACTCATCGGGAATACATCAACTTTGTACGGTGTAGGCCCTTCTCCCAACACTACACACTATGTGTGTGTGTGTGTGTGTACTGACTCAACCAACTTTTTCTTCCTTATCTCCCATCCGTTAATTCCTAACCCACACTCACAACTATACATCCGTCCTAACCCAATGTCAACTGTCATTCCATCTTTTCATTACACAACATTTCACAATCCTACCTTCCCATGTATATCTCCTCCTTTCACCCCCTTCTCTTCACAACCACCCATAACCTCTCTTTCAATACTTCATTTCCTCTATTTCTATCACCATCTCTTTCACCAACCTACATTCCCCTAAGTGGATTGGTCCATCTTAACAACCGCGTGAAACTTTACAATTCATACTCTGTATTCAGGAACCAATATGTTCTCACTACTATGACATTAACACACCAGGTCAAAAAACAATCCATTACCATCATGTCAAAACACCCTAGCGCATCTCAAGACTCCACTTCTAACCCATAACTCACAACCAGACTGTCCTCACCTACATCCCATAATCTTTCTGTTAGCCCTATTTTCTACTTTCAAAAAACAACCCCCTCTCTCCTCCTCTACACACCCTTGGCCAAATCTTCTCTGCTACATCCCTCACAAACCCTCTGCACGAATTTCACACAACGAACACAACCAAACTCCATACCTGCACCGATTTCACATATTACTTCACCTCATTCTCCCATCATTTCTTAAACAAGCCAATCCTCTCCACCCCATCTCTACATTCTTGCAACCTCCATTCCATATACAAAACTGTAAAACCAACATTGACATAACCACATCCCCTTACCCCCTCACCTCCCCGCTATTAATATTCTTCAACAACCAATCCCAACCCACAAAACCCCCTCCCTCCCCCCGTTTGACCACCCCATTATTCTTACAACCCACCACTTCCACTAATCGTTCATCAACCCTTTTTATTTTCCACTTCACTCAATCCCTTCACCCACCAACACCATTAACCATTACTAACACCTGCCAATCATTTGTCCTCCTATCTGAATCTTATCATACCGGCTCCTTTTTGCAAATCCATAAAACCAATACAATTTATTCTTCTTCTCCCTCACTTTCTCAGTCAATCTTTGTTTCAATATCAATTTACTTGATCACACACCCACACCTACCACTCCTAAAACCAACCTTTGTTCTTCACCAATCCAGTCCCTTCACTCACTCTACCTCACTCTTCTCGGCACTTAAATTACATCAGTAATACATCTTCCCCCCCCACAACACTCCACAATTACACACACACATTCCTCTCTTACTACATTCCCTAACATTCCCCCCTTCCATTCTTCCCTACACCCTCTATATCAAAAGTGGTACATTTACTTTGCTCTCCTCCAATCCTCTGAACTTAGACCTTCCATAAACCTATTACCACAACTTCCACAATCCATTGTCATCCACAACTCTCGCCCGTCCTGGTTTAACTTTAATTCATTTCAACCAGGTGTAATTCCATCTATTCCTTCAGATTTACCATTCTCAAATTTCTCACTCTACCCCATTTACCTTCCCCCCTATCTAATTTGAACTATCATTGCCCAAAAATACCTGGTCCTTCTTTGCACCACCCATATGCAAACCACACCCACTCACTATCACCTCTTCCATACTTACTAATATTATACACTCCATTCGCAAATCTTTCTATTCACACACCCCTTCATATCCACATCCATCAATACCAACAATCACCACTCCATTCTCATTCATTCTAAATTCAGGTCTTTCCTCTATTCTCTCCATATCCTTACACTTCTAAGCGGCTTTGCACTTCCATACACCTGCGCATCCCTTCACCCTATCCCTTTAACAATTCCCATAAACCCCCCTTCCAACAACTTCGTTGCGTTTTCAGCCTTCTCTCTCTTCTCTTACCATATTCACTTTATCTGGTTTTCCTTCTTCTCCTCCCTTATATTTCTCGCAACACATCTTCTCTTTCTTTAACCACCTTCGATCCCAGTAGCTTTCCCATGTACATTCCAACACTCTCTCTTTCTCTTTACACACGCTTTCTCCCTTTCATCCTCAATTTCTTCCTCTCCACACTCATTTTACACATGTCCTTAACTTCTACTTCAGCGGTCCCAGTCCATCACCATTCACCTCTGCCTTTTCGCGCCACTACTAACAAAACTTGCTATCTTCATCTCTCCCCACTCTTCTCATTCCTCACTCCTCCCGTTCCACATCACCCACTGATTTTAACTCGCAGCACGCTCTCTCTATATAACTTATCCTTCCCAATTCCACTTCCTCACTCTACCCTCTGTCTCACTCTTTATCCTACCCACTCTCTCTCCCTACTCACAACCTTCCTCTCAATCCAACCCCCACTAACTTAATTCTTCACCACCCTTCCCAACACACATCAAATACCTAGTAGGATCCCGAGTGGGCCTTTAATGCCCCTCACTATCGTTAACACATCTAAGTTGCCATACTCCAACCATCACTCTTCCACCAAACACAACGTCGAAAACGCCGTATCGATCCAGCCCCTCTTTCCTCACTCATTCACTTTCTCATAACTCGATTCTCCTTACGGCCCACACAACACTATATAATAAACTTATATCGTCATATCTTCTGGTACGCCCGCAACCCCTGCCAGCGAAATGTGTGTACAAGAATGTGTATGAGCAGTGATTGGAGCTCGTTTGCACACGACCAGTGTCGAACATGTGTCTGCTCTACGAAGAAGCTGTCAACTATGAGTGGTGGGCCTGGTAACCTCTCCATCATTTCTCCCTTGACACCCCCCAAAAACCCACCTCTTCTACGCATCTGCCTTTTCAACACTATCAACCACTTTATTTCCCCCCAACACACATTCAACCAATTCTGGCGAAGCCCCTAACCTCACCCTACTCCAACACATCATTAGACCCTTACCCCAAAAATCGACTCCTCCAACATCTTTCCCTCCATTGACCATACGTCACCGACCACCACCCCCACATAAACCTTACCTCCCCCCCGACCGCCCCCTTCTTCCGATCTTTCTAAAACTTAATTAACCATTAATATATCTCCTCGTCAAGCAAACGTGTACTCCAACAACTACCAACACCCACAGGGTTCTACCACTAGCCTCTATTACCCACCAAAGGTGTCACTCATCAAAACTGCCGGTGTGCAATCCTTTCTCTCATTCTCTTCCACACCCAGCTCTCACCACCACGCCTTTCACCGATTGCCACACCACTCCATCTTCATTTATCATCTTTTCTCGTTCAGCTCAACACGACGGATGGTCACAATCACAACACCGATTGTCGCCTTTCTTCGAAAATCTCATGCCAGTTCAACTCCTCCTCTCTTCACTCTTACAAGATCATTCATATTTCCTTACCATACCTGATTATACAAATTTCCGGCCCCTAAAAATTAATTAATGGTTCCTGTTTTACACCCGTTCACTTACCATCTTCTCGTATCATCATTTCAGGTCATTCCTATTTCACAAGGTCACGATAGGTTTCTGTTAGTGTACCACACCACAACACTAACCACTGTGCCCCTTAGGGTCTCACTCACGCGGGACACGGCAGTAAACCATATCACCGTATGGTCTGCAATTCTTTCCCGCCACTCATGAGGTGTATATAAGTAGGGTTAAGTCTATGGTCTGCTATTATATTGTTCTATAAATATTTTAATACCGGTTAGACTTAATTTTTTACTCATGATTCATTTTTTCGCCTAATAAAAGTCGACTCTCCACGTAATATTGTTTGTGCGATACTTTCAAGTGTTGATGTGCTGTAACCCTGTAACTGGCAACGAAAATGCACCGGCACTCAAAGCTGGCGCGCAACCCACATTAAACCCAATCGGACCGGCCCCCCCCGCTTAAGCTCTAACTTTCCATGTCTTTGCCAGGGATATTTCGCCCCCTCATTACTATCTCTAGCCCTTCTCTTCGTTCGGTCCTTATTTAATTATTATCATTCATATTTTTCTGCCTCCTTTCTCCACCAACCGTGTGCCCGCCGGTTCCTCCGTCACTGCGGTCGTCGTCAGCGCCATAGCACTTCAACACCCAGATAATAGTAAGCCAAATACACATTCGGTAAACTGAAAGTCCAAACGACTACACACTCTTCCCCTTACCCCCCTCCCCAATCCTATACCCTTTCTAACTCAGAAAGTCCGTTTTTGCACGGGGCCAATAACATAATCCCACCCCCATGCTCCTTTCCCACTGAGGTCTCAATCTGCGAAGCTCAAACCATCACTGGTATCGTCTCCTTTTATCCTTCTCGGCCAGTTTCCACAACCATCACCCTTTGACAACCAATCCCACATCTCAACTGCTATATGGCACTATTTCCTTCTTGTATCAAATCTTCCCAAAACTTCGTATAATTTCCTCTCCTGCAATTACATCTCCTTTTTACTTACTACATTTCACGTTTTCTCTTCCTGTTCTTCCATCACAACTCACCCAACCTATCACACTATCTTTCTAACCAAACTGAACTATCATCCAATTCTCCTTCCCACACATTTACCACCACTCCATTTACTCTCGCCTCTTTTATTTCTTCTCACCTCTTATCCCTTCTCTCTCCTCTCCCATCCACCTCCCACCCCATACTCCCGTTAACCTCGCAATCTCGCTCCTCTGTCCTTCATTTTCGATCCACATCCCTCACTAATCTTTCCCAACTGCACCCCACCTTCCATTGCTAATGTACCCCTATACCTCTTCTCCTTCACCCATCGTTTTTCACTACTCATAGCCATTAAAACTAACTCCGCCCGTTAAACACGAACCACACATACCCCATGGCATAACCTCCTAGCTCCACTTCAAGGTAACTTGGTTTCCCTTTTTACAATCTTCACACTCGCATATAATCTCCCTTCCAACAACGTCACTGCGTCGCCCTTACCCCATTCACACTTTTTGTCTACTACACTCGGCTTCTCAATTACTCTCCTTACCTTCATCCAAACACTATATGCCAAATATTTAAACTTAGATACTTGTCCAATCTGCCTCCACACTCCTAACAGTACTCACAGTACCCCCTGTACTCTCCTCACACACCCAACAAATACCTAAACTTATCTTTGTCATTTCTACTTCAAACATTCTTCTTGTTTTACCAAACCACCCTTACCAACCCACTACCAATCATCTCAAACCTCACCACAAACCAAAAGAGAAACCACAATCATAATAAACACCCTGCACCCCTTCCACGTCTTTTCTCTCTCCCTGCGCTTTCAAACCAACCAACATCCTTCCCTTCTTCCCAAAACCCCTACCTCTCTTTTCTCTCCATCTATAACACGCCATCAACTACAAATTACACAATAACCACATTATCAACACCAACCCACATCCTCTTGTCGCTCACTGCCCATTAATATTAAACCAACTCCCTTCATTCATTTGACCTCTCACCAACCACGGCTTCCCCATCTCATCTCAATACATTACTTCTTGCTCATTCCATCTCAGCGCAAGCCCCCCTACCCCCATTAACCCCCAATACTCATTCACTACCACACCAACAGCCCACCAGGTTCCCCCATCAACCTTCCTTTCATAACCTGACTTGTTCGATAATCTCCAACACACCCTTAAAAACCTAAATAAAACTCTCCTATTCTTCCTCCATTTCTCCAATCATTGTTTCAATGTCAAAAACTCTTTATCCACATATCCCACAACAACCACTTCTAATCCACTCCTGGTTTTTTCCAACCAATCATGACCTTCATTATTCGCTATCTGCACCCCTGCGTACTCTTCATCGTCGTTCTCCCCTTATTCTTTCCCAACCAAAATCACCAGTCACTATACCTCACCACCTAAGCGAGGAATCAATAACTAACTCCCCTCTACTAACCTTACTTACAGTACCTCATATCCTAGTTAATATTATTCAAGCGTTACTATTACCCTTGATGCAGCTACCCCCTTTGCCCCACATCCGTCAATCGACGAGCCAACACATATGAACCTGTACTGAACCCTGCCCACGAATCTCTACGCCAACTCTTCCAAACCACCCCACACTACCTCACAATCACCAATTCTCTCCCCTTTTTCATTGACTCATTCACCATTCACACAATCCTACTATCCCTGCAATTCTAACCTTTAACTGTGTATCTCACCCGTCCCATTCCACCCTCGCACATATACCATACGGACCCACTATCACTAGTTCTTCTCTCTCGCACGCATTCAACCAATTGTCAACACATATACTTTCCACTACTCCACCTCTCCATACCCTTCCCAACATTATTCAATCTCGTAAGTTTCTCCCTCCAACTCTCTTCTCACACTTCATTGATCAGGTTACGGCACTAAATCACAATCCTATTCTTTCTACCTCAGGTTCCTGGCTCTCATCTCTAACCTCTTTTCGCTCCTCTCTCCGCTACAAAAATCGTCCTATTCCCTTGGATCTCCGCACATATTTCACTCCCCTACACATGCTTGAACTTATCAGAACTTCATCTTTCCTACATCATCCACTTTGTATACCTACGCTTCTATTCTACTACCTTTTATCTCTCATACACCTTCTCTTCGTAGCTACACTCAGTAATTCCATTCGCCGAGCCACCCCATCTCAAACCCAATGCCCCTCATCTAATTCTCTTACCTAACCCACACAAGCCCTTGCCAGAGTGTGACTCTTTCCACCATCCACTATCATTCTCTTCGACTTCTATTTTAGCACCTTCACCCAATAAACCGCTGTTTTGCCACTACTAACCCTGTGTAAGCTTACCTCTCACTCTTCTCCCTTACCGATCCACTGTTCGATTCTCATCGCAGTCCACCTCTCACATCTGCGCAGAAAGAAGGTCTTTTTCCGCCTAGCTTCCTCCTCCACATGACTTTTCCCTGTTACCACACACCGCTTGCATCACGTTCACCGCTTGCCGTTCACTCTACCCATTCGTCCATGCAACTCCTATGTCGTCTTGTCACTATTCCCTCGCCCACGCTCTCACAATGGGCGCCTGCGCGCGCGCCATAGTTCTGAGAAAACAAACAGGCGCGACACGCCACATCTGAGTCTCCTGTCCAAGTGTCTGACGGCGTTTCTTCTCCTTCCGCAAGACACAACACCACGAGCGGATACACTATTAAGCCCAGGCCCGAGCTATTCGCGGCGCACACTGGTCTATCGGTCCGGTGGCGACCATTTAAAAAGACACTAGAACTCCCAGAAAGACAACACACTATTAACACCGCTGTGCCCAGACCAGACAACCGCACGTCCGCAATAGCTGTGAAATGGGGTGCTGCGGTAAACGCGATCAACCCTCTCATTACGTAAAAACAGGAGCGATGGTTGCACTTTACCGAGGTATATATCCCGAGAAGCAAGTCACAACTTTCCTTCACCCCACTCACCTCTCATTGCACTGCTCGTCTACAGCTCATGTGCTCTGGTAACCGAAAGCAACCCCGACCATAACAAGCACCTCTGTACCCTATTCTCGCAACAAAACTTAACACCTGAACCCGAAATCGTCCTGTCAAACCCAACTCCTATCTGAGACGCAAAGACGCGCCAAGGAAACACAAATCCCACACGTATAACGCGACAACCAACGCGACATGCACCAACCCGATGTCCCGATTACCGCGAAAACCGAAACTGTATATCCGATACAGACACAACCCGACATACACCCGCAACACCGCACTATCCTGTAGACGGAATTCTGTTCCTTATTTTAATGCCCCAAATTTCCTACTACTCCCAATCGTCTAAAAACCCCATCGCAACCCGCGATGAGTCTCTTCATTTACCCCCCTCTTCCAACCATCTGGCCTACCTTAGCACTTCCACGCACCTGTTCTTAGGATCTCAATGGTCAATATTTTTCTATAATCCCGTTGAATATCTCTTTAGTCAAAACCCTATTCATTTTTTAACCCACCATTTTGATCTCCCCTTACACCCCCTCTCTATCCCCTCCTCAATTCCGTATACATCACCATTTGTGCAACTTCCATTCCCAGGGTTCTCACCTTACCACACCCACCCCACCCATATCATCACTAAACCAACTTCCAACCCTACAGACTGCCTTCCCTATCCAATTCGATTCATCAACGCCTTTTCGGGCAGCCAACTCCACTACAAAACCTAAAATTACAAACATTCTTCTCCATTTTCTCAATCACCTTTTCACTCAATCACTCATTTACATATCTACTACTATCACCATATATATATATATAATACCTATACTATATATCACTAAATTACCTATATAATACTAGTACCATATATCATACATATATACTATACTATACTACTACACTATACTATATACTATATATATACTACTATATACTATACCCATATTCATTTAATATACTATCACTACCATATATATTCTTTCCTTTCTCTCACCCTTCCTTCTTTATCCCAATAATCCTGCGTATCGTGCTAGTTACAAGCATCCTGCACAAAATACAATCCACCATTATGCGATAACCCGTGACAAATATATTATACTATAATATATATAATAACTAGCTATATTATATATATATTATTATATATATGATACTTATTATATATTAAATAATATATTAGTTATACTATATATATATATATATATATATAATATATATATAGCTACATTTGATAACTGTAAACTAGAATAATCTTTTTATTTCTCTTTAATAGTATTATTACTTGTATTATTATAATAAAATTATTCATTCAGAAATTTCAGCTAAACGAATTACTCGTAAACCGAACGCCAACACTAACTGAAAATATCCCGTCAACCGAAAAATCGACATCTTCGAACAGGTTACGAAACGAAACCACCGAATACGAAATAGTGTCTAGAATACTCGTAATTTACGAAATCTTCTGCCCAATGTATTTCCGGAAGATATCACCCTCCTGATTACCCGACACCGTAGCACGATGTATCAAACCTGTACTTTTTCTCTGACTCTTTTTGATAAGAAGCGAGAACAGTAATCTCATGATATTCCTGATCCACGGATAGAAACCGAAAAACAACAGACACGAATTGGGATGCTTAACAGACTCACGCGGCCTATTTGTAATTAGAAAGATTTGATGATCTGTTTTATATAAAAAGATGTTGATCATAAAATTTTCCGATGAAAATTCTAAAATTCTGATATATCAGAGATAGATGAAATATTATACCTTATATTACAATATCCCAAATGAGAATATATAACAGAGAAAAAATACTATAGATGAGTATAGATAATAATAAATATATATATCAGACCGGCATAGTCAATACCTCACTCACACTAACTCAAGATGATAATATATATCAATACTATATATATATAATAGATAATGCACTAATACGAAATATATATGATACAGTGACTATGTACCGGAACTTGTAATGCGTATCATCACGGTTATCTGTCTTCAGGCGGGAGCAGACAAGGCTACTCACTGACTCCATTGTTGGCAGCTAGTCATCCATCCCGCCTTAACTCTCGGTTCACACCATGAGTCCGCACTCATTACACTCTTTCACTCCTCTTGTGATCACCCTCGGATCTTCTAAAATATAGTCCGCATCCGACGGTGACGACACAACGAAAAACTTTTAGAACTTCAGGTAAAAAAACTTTCTGTACACCATAACATGTCGCTATAACTCATAAGGAATCGGTTTTTCAAGGTCGTATATGTTATTTCGTCACTCCTGTAAAACCAAACAAGACAGAATGCCCTGCATTTTGTAGTATTTACTTAGAATATTTTTCCAACCCGAAGATTACTCTCTCTTAATTATCATTTTCACATTTTCATCTTTTGGTCACATGTTTATTAACCGTTGTGTTCGTTATAACTGAAATCTGAT
The DNA here is from genome assembly GCA_015478945.1 of Trachelipus rathkii. Taxonomy (NCBI): domain Eukaryota; kingdom Metazoa; phylum Arthropoda; class Malacostraca; order Isopoda; family Trachelipodidae; genus Trachelipus; species Trachelipus rathkii. The sequence goes on along the minus strand of JABUQX010083803.1, from coordinate 4,357 downwards.
AATCCGGCCTAACTTATCTCCTACACCTCTATCCCACTACTATATCTTCACCCACGTTCTCTTTTCCAAACAGACAGAAGAAAAAAACTCCATGCCTCATCAGAACTTATCCACTCTTGCAGTCTTGTCTCCATTCTCGTACGCCTCCTCATCGCGCGGGTGGCCAAACCACCTATCACGAAACCACCACGGATACCTACCTCATAACATAGTATACATAGATGACGAAATAACTATAAACCTATATATAGATACTATACTATTATATACTATATAATTAAGGGGACTATATAAAAATACTATATGATAGTCTGATATATATATTCTAGTGTATTCCGACTAAGATATTCACCAGGGCGGAACCATGGGAGGAGTGGATCTGTCCAACAAAATGTGAGCAATGGCTAAAAGAACCGTCGACTCCATACTTTCCTAAAAACGTTCTAACTATTTGAAGAGCCACAACTATTTTAAACTCCCACCCTCGCTGATTGAATACCCTCACACCTCCTGCAGCTATACACCGCCTTGACCACGAGGGTCATAACACCAGAATAGACAAATCTCAACAGGCCCTCCTAACTTTCTCACATATCTTTATATAGTTATCATTAGATACTATTATATTCATAACTGAAAGTAACGCTCTCAGAACGCACCACCAGCCCACACTACCGCCTCCACAACACACCAAAAAACTACTAACCTAAACACCTTCGTTCTTATGATACACCAAGCGCACAAGAAACAAGAATTCTACAAGCGAACATTAAAACAAACACACACAACAGAATACACCTACACAAATAAACAAAATCACTTGAACGTATGATCCTTGAGACATGTATGTTTTTGATAAGATCAACTCCTGAGTTGATATGAGCACGAACCAAAATACGTTCTGTCTCCCGACCTTATTTTTTGGAGACTAAAACGTCGACCTTCATCTATATGATTACCCGAAATAACAAAACGGTACCGAGCCTTTCTCGAGATTAAAAAACATCCTCCAGAATAAGAGAAGATATTTCGTATAGTCGTCTGGTGACACGGTTGTATCTGCGCAGAGAAGACTTCTGGAAACTTCCTCTGATTTTATGTATACCGCAAATTTTCCGACTAATGAGAAAAACCTTTCCCGACGTCTTAATTAGTACTTTTGTCTTGTATTTTTTCGCATCCACGCCCACCATTCTCGCCTCCCCCACTTACTTGCGCACCTTCACGCAACTGCCGTAATTAAGCACACCCCCACCAGAACCGAATTCTGTACCTGAGTTCTACGACCCCCCCCGCACCCAGGCGACACACTCCACGACGCCGCACCGCACGCCAGACGAAAGCACCCGAACCCAACCTCCCCCCCTAGAGGCCCGCAGCACGGCTACCCTTACCCACCCCGAGAGAACGGCAGCACCAGCCTCGCGCCGGGGCCGGCCCCCAGGCACACCGAACCCAAACCCTGTGTCTGCCAGCACGGACTCTGGCGGGGCAACGCCGTCCGCAGCTGCCGGGCACCGCCGCCGCGCGAGGATCAACGCACGCACCGGCAAACCTACGCACGCCCGATCGGCGCCAAGCGGGCGACGCACTAGCGCACGCATGACTTCGCCCGGCACCGCCCACCGAGAACACATCACCCGACCCCCCCCTCCCGACCGTAGAGCGAACCAGCTCAGCCCCGCCAGCACGAGACCCCCGAGCGAGATCATAATTTCTTCCATCTCAATTTTTTCGCAAATGTCCACAAACAACCTCTTACGTGGATTTTTTCCTTGGTTTTCTCCCCCCGCTTTTGCTTTTTGACAATCGCACTCCAGAATGTATTAAGTAAACTCTAACCATTATTGTCGCCCCCGACATTACACCTTGTTTAAAACATCCTCCCTTCTACAAGTCTTCTGTCTATTAACTGGCAAAAACGTATCCTCGTTCCACCCCGTCGTCACGCACCCCCCCCACGCACACCGCAACGCCCGCAACCCGAGACACAGAATCCCCACCCCCGCACCCCCCACCCTGGTTAGTCCTTCCGTGGCTCGACCCCTCTAGAAAGCACGCCTTCTAGGAGCACGTCACACTTAACTCCGGCCGCACACTGATCCATGCGGCATCAATGCGGCTCCGTTCACACAGCACTTCTATACCTACTCATTCGACCTCATCCGCGCATATCTATAAAAACCCTACCCATAAGCCGTATGCGCCATTTGTATCCAGCAACTTAAACTCGCGTATTGACGTTCCAGCCGACGACTTCGCCACCACGCAAGCAACCACTGTCTCACACCAAAGATTACTGGCTGAAACGTGACCTTGGTTACCACATTCCATACTATAACGCGCACCACACCTGCTCTCACCTGTACTACTCACAATCTTTATCTCACATCTTCTTTTACAACCTTTCCCCCCAACCATAACCAAACATTCGTTCTACAACACACACCACCACTACTCTTTTACTCTACACAACATGACTTAAAGTTCCCCAACACACACTCATAAAACACACCCTCACCTCCCCCTTCACATCAGTGCCCTTCAAACACCACATATTACTTACTCATTCCATTCTACTGAATGCCAATCTACTCTACCCACTTAACCCTCCAGAATCATTTACCTTGCAACGACACCCCAGCACTTTAAAATTAGCCTTTACAGCACTCTCCACCCATGTGCGCTAGCAAAGTCGATTCTTCACACAGATTTACATAGACCAAATACAACCTTTGAACCAACCCTCATCCCGCTCCATTCGGAAGCATCGTTGCTAGGGCAGGGTGGTCATCCATCCGCTTAACGAATACGGAGCAATAAAATTATTAAACACAAAGAATAACCTAATCAACTTAAATAATAATCAAACTGTCCCAATTCAAAACTCTAATACTCTGTGCAAAAATTCCTTATCTCGCTATTAATATCATAGATATAACCTTTACCCATAGTATTAGCTTTGCGTAAAAAAAAACAATGTTAACATAAAAACCTTATCTAAAATACATGTGTTTTTTGTATCATCATACAACCTCGATTCGCCCACTTGTCCAAAGAACAGAAAAAAAAAAAGATTTTTTTTAACGAAATGAGTGGTACTCTTAATCTAGAAAGTAATTAAGTAATCCATGGATGAAACGAGAAAAAATACAGCCTTATTTTAGTATATTATTCTTATTCTTCTTCCAAAACAACGCAGATACACATAACATTTGAGGTTAGGCCGAAACTAATACACAACCATAAACCAAATCTCTGTGGATCAAACTAATAAATCTTGTTGAAATCATTTTGTTAACAATATTTATGCATTTTGAAGAAATTAATTAGACATTTTGCAGATTACGCTTGAAAACATTTTTTAAAGAAACTTTGCGCGAACCTTTTTCCCAATCCACTGAAGAACGAACCCGCACGCTCTGATCTGCCCATATTCTGGCACTGATATATCGACCGTAGAATATATCAGAATATATATATATATATATAGCATAAAGCTGGGCAGTTTAGGAATACGAGGGTATCTTTAAAACTATAATCATTCTTGACCCAGGAATGTTTTATTTAAATAGCAAGATATAGTATATACGACTATATAACTATATAAACATATATATAGAATATATACATAACTCATACTAGTATTATAGTATATAGAAATGGCAGAAAACACAGAGGTAATTTAAAAACCACTATTGGTAATCAAAAAGAAGTTTTAGAAGTATAAACCCAAATTTTTTTTGAATACACAGACCAAATCTCTAGTTCACCCATTATTACATTTACTCGAACTCTAACGCTCCAGTTATCTCCTCCCTCCATGTACAACTAACAAATAGAATAGAATACAACTCTTAATCTTAGAGGAAATACTTCAAAAAAAAAGCAAGAAAAATGGAAAGAAATACAAGAAAAAATTAAAAATTTGAACAAACAAAATGTGTACGGACAAAAAGAAAGAGATTCTGCAGTTCACTTTCTTTATCATAATAAATGTTTTTATTTAAGTTTTCCAGAGTAGACTATATCTTACTCTTGTAGTGATTTGATAACAATCTACCAAAAAAAAAGAAACTCAATTATATTGAAATTACCTGGATTGTAGAAAATTGAAAAAAGAAGACAGTGATTCCCAGAGGTATTATTATATTTTTACTTTGGTACGGATTAAGAATAAAAATGGTGTTGTCCCCAATAATAATCTAGCCTGTATTCTTCGTATGACTCACTTTTGTAATAAAATGCCATAAAAAATGTTACATTAATAACTCTGCGGTCTCCCTCTTCACCACTTCACGAACCTTTATGGTGCATTCTACTCTCACACACTTGACGGTTCCTTTAAAAATGTTCT